>JBBPCX010000114.1:1349629-1360550 GCA_037974365.1 Hydrocynus forskahlii | reverse complement strand
AGGGAGAGAGAGAGAGAGAGAGGGAGAGGGAGAGAGAGAGAGAGAGAGAGAGAGAGAGAGAGGGTGGAGTGAGAAGGTGGGAGTGTGAACCCAGTCTTACTGGGGAAGTCTATGATCATCCGGTGCAGCAGGACTCAAACGCTGGCGGGTTAAACTAATGAACTCTCTCCGTACTGCGCTGATCAAATAGATCGGGGTGATTATGGGAGCACCTTGTTTGTTTGTTGTTGTGTGTGTGTGTGTGTGTGTGTGTGTATGTGTGTGTGTGTGTGTGTGAGTGTGTGTGAGTGTGAGAAAGTGTCTCTGTCTCTATCTGACGTGCTGATGTAATTACTCTGAGCAGCTTGTCCGTTAATGTGTCCCACTGCGCATCACGCCACACACACACACACACACACACACAAACACACACATAATTGTGATACCCCCATTCACCAACATTCAGTGGGAGCATCAGCGATGATGACGAAATAACAGCCATCAGGACAGCTCCTTATAAACCTGTAGAAGAAACACAGGGATGTCAGGCGCTGTCGTTCAACCTGGTCTTCCAACTGGAAACCAAGACTTTTACACTAGCAAAAGCCTGGAAACACCTTGTATTCTTCTGAATCTGAATGTTCTCACTGCGACTGTTCAGATGCGTTGGACGTTGTGTTAGGATAAAACAGCTGTGTGCTAATCCTCTAGCTAAATTTAGCTTATTTAGCTTCAACAGTCAAAGCATGTAGAGCAGATGTTCTTTTCCAAAGAATATCCTGACCTTTTGACATGCTGAAGCTCTTTGGCTGAAAAGTGGAACATTGGTGAGTTCTAACAGCACAACAATGGGATACAAATTCCCAAGAAAGTACTCAAATACTCAGATACTGTCACAAGTCATTACATGAGTGATGTTTTCTTTCTTTTCCTCAAAGGAATGGATTGGTAGGAAAATCAATGGAAGAGGCTGGAAGATGCAACCAAGACGACTTTTGCTCATTCAGTTCAGCACTGGATCTTTGTGTGTAATGTGGATGATTAACACTAGAAGTCAGTTGTCACCAAAATACATTCATAAAACTTCTCAAAGTGCTCAGAGCTGATTTAACTCTTCTTTAAGGTGGCACAGACCTGTGGATGTGGTTTAGGACTCAGTATGACTTACTGTCAAGTTTGGGGGATGTATTTATAAAAAGATTTGTGACTATTTGTGACTACTGGATTTTAGTGTTTTTTATCAATGCTAACTGATAAAATGTTCACATTTTGGATAAAATTTATTGTGATTAAAAAAAAAACTTGCTCTGCCCACATTTGGTCAAGTTGTCATACACAAAGCTAAGTGTCTGTAGAATCTAAATAGAATGTCTAAAACTTTCTGTTTGATTTGTGGTGATGACACCATGACGCCTGAGATCTCACAGGATAATGCAGTTCTGAGGCCTATTCTTAAAAGTTTTACAAAAGCATCTCTTCTTCACATTCAGAACCACAAATCTCAGCTTCAAGAACACCTGTATTCCTGAAATTTCACATGCTGAATCCCAACCATATTCTGAAATGATTTACCAAAGTACTCTCTAATATATTGCTGGGTTTATGCTGGATAATGATCACTGCCAGATTTAACCCTAACCAGTTTGTAGTTCTTCCTTCATTGAGGAACAAAACAATAGGATTTCTATGAACGGTTGTGTAAAATCCTTTCTTTCTGGAGTGTGTCAAAATAAAATAGACATTTTAATTTGAATGTCATCCCATGAGTAAATGTTTTTTTTTTTTTAAATGTAAGCAAATTTTAGTGCATGATGTCTCAATTTACAAAACGTCCATTACCAAAAAACACTTAGGAATGTCAGTAATCAGGTGGCAAAAACTCATTGTGAAATCTGTTGTTTCCCCATTCATCTGTAGTATCTCACATTAAGTCTGCGGATATATAACTGAATAATAAGATCACATTGTTATTAACTGAATAATTGAGGTTAGTGGATCAGGACTGTCATTTATATCCGAAGCTAGAAAGTGTGACCGGAGGCTTGTGTAATAAACACGCAGGCACCACTAAGAGACTCCAGTCGAGACCGCAGTTACTCACAGCACTTTGTTTACCCCGAGTCCTTTATGCTATCATACGTGAATCATTCTGACCAGACAGAACCCCTGTCATTTCAGCTCGGTGACAAACATCAGGCCCCATCCCAAACAGACCGTCTGGAGAGGAATGCAAGTGTGGCTTCCCTCGTCTGCCGTGGAATCCCTGAGGAGGAAATCCGAGCGCGTCCCATCCCGGTGGGAATAGACGAGATTCCGCGGGGGATTTGGGGTGTGATACAGCTGTCCTGCTCCGCATTCCCTACTGGGTACTACACGTCCCACCACACTCATTTAGAGGTGTACAAACACACACATTCACACAGAGGCATCCTGGCACCCACCCACTGGCACATTCACTGCGTCTCTGCCTTTCCCTCCCACATCAGAATCAGGCTCCACTGGCCAAGTACGCTCGCACACACACGTCATCCGACTTCGATTACACATTCGCTCACAAGGCACAAATCACATAGACATCCCATGCATTCCACACATTCTACTATATTCTACCAGGCATGCTCACATGCACATTTCCATCCCGGTTTTAAAACTTTCACACAGATAAATGGTGTGTCTTGACCTTTCTATGACCAGAAATGTATTATTTTATAGCTCCTGCTGTGTGGTGGAACAGAACGCCAGCAAAAATCCCATTTAACCAAATGAGAAGTTGCAGATGCAAATTTTGAGTGTGTTCTTAATTAGAATTTTTTTTTGCCTGACCAACAACTGACACACCGTTTATCCAGCTGGTTGAAGCATTTAAATCTGGAAACTCATTTTAATCTGGAGGGTTTTTTTTGTAGCAGCAGCAGCATCTTGAATGCAAAAGTTGATATGAAAGAACATATTTGTGGGGGAACATGGTGAGGTCAATTTGGCCACTATTTAAGGATTATATACCATGTGCTTCAGTATCTAATGCCTGGAAAATCATCTCAAATTCAGCGTATTTTGTATTTAACAGAAATTAAAAATGTCCACATGATAGCTAACATCACTGAGTCAGCTTTTCAGTTAGCATGCTTAGTTCATAGTCTGTCATTTAGAAAAACAATGTCATGGAAAAATACAAACGTTATTGTCGAATGACTTTGAGCGCAGTCAGAAGCTGGCAAATACCATTTTCCTGACTTTTAAATTGCGCTTAAACAGTCAGGTGAAGTCGTATTTACGAAGGAACAAATCTTTATGATACACGAGTTGCCAAAAGCAATGTGTAATGCAACTTTTTCCACTGGTGAAGGACTATGAATTTTGTTCATTCATCCTTAACCAGGGTTGCAAAGGGTGCTGGAGCCCATCCCAGTCCTCACAAAGCAAAAGGCAGAGAAACACCTTGGACAGGTCACCAGTCCATCAGAGGGCAGACACACAAACACACTCACATTTAGGGGGCAATTTAGCACCTCAAATCCACTTGATGAGCATGTCTTTAGACTGTGGGAGGAAACCGGAGATTCACATTGGCACTGGGTGAGCACACAAACTCTACACAGAAAGGACCCTGACTGCTTAGCCAAAAATCAAACACATGACCTTCTATATTTGGTAACAAATTCATCACATTCCTTCATAACAGTGGATTCCTTCTTGTTTATCAGAGACTATTCATAGTTTTACAGTTTAATTATCTCTTTGAGGGGTTTCCCTTGTATATAGCTGTATGGTTAGCTGGTATGGATGCTGCAATAATAATAGTATTAACAAAGTTAGGCAAAATATAGCCGTAGTTTAAAATATCTTCATACTCCCTGTGTAGTGAACACGGCATAGGTCATGAACTAACATTTTTTTTTAAATAATGTATTATAAATGACAAAGAAAACCTTTTAAATTTGTCCAATACTCCCTGCATGACTGTTCCACTTTTGTAGGCTATTTGGGTGTAGAGGCAACAACACAGAGAATAAAGAGCCATTTGGGAGATGCCATAGACATCCTAAACCAAGATGTAGCAGCATTGTATGGGTTCTGTGTATATCCCCTGTGCATGTTTCCCTGTGGTCTCACCAAAAGTATCATTGAACCAATGGGAATGAAGCTACAATGAAAAGTGCAGAACTTGGCATTATCTTGGTTTCTGTGTTAAGCTCTGCTTTATAATGATCTGCATGAAAAGTGCATGTTCAGGGTTTGCTTATTTTCTAGCAGGTATGTTTTTTCCTAAGCTAATCTGTTATGGAGTGATGTTGTTGGTACAGATGTGGGAAGGAAGACATTTTGTCCATCAGGATTTGAGCTACGCTACCTTTCAAGTTTCAGTACACACTTTTAACATTTGTCTGTTACTTAATATTTACTAAAATTATACTGAATTGTGTTTGCTTACAATAAATTTACAGTATGTTCACCATTTCAGTACCTTTATCAGCCAGATTTTTTTTCACTACTGACATAATTCTAACATGGATCACGAGACAAGTGTTATTTAACGAGCTATTAAATAACAGCAAATGGGATGGAACAGTGAACGAGTGCATTTCAAGTTAAAGGACAGTCTGACTCTGCATCACCACACAACCAGTTAATAGGATGTCAGACAACTTTCCAAAAATTAACAAGAGTAAAAATCTGCAGTTTAAGAAATAAATGGATAAGTGGTAAAAACTTGTGGTGTGGAAACTGGTAGTGTTAGTCTAGGCATTGTGGGCACTGGGGAGGCAATCCTGGTAGTACAGGAGACCCAGGGTGGGGCACAGTATGTGTTTATTTTGCTGTGTAGGTATGCCACTGATGCAGGCCATGATTGGCCCATTTGACACCTTCCTGTTCCTTTCTGTGTATTTCTGGCTGGTCTGGTCAGAGCCTACATACAAATATCAGCCTTCAGGCCTTATTTATTTGGAGCCCCACCAACAGATTGAGTCATTATAGCAGTGTTTTCTGAGTCCTGAACTGAAAGTATGCAAAGGAGAGGGTATAAAGTGTTTTTGAGTAGTCACACACACACAGACACACACACACACACACACACACACACACACACACACACACACACAGGTTTCAGCAAGGAAGGTTAAGCCTGTGCATATTAAGCTTGTCTTTTCATTATTAACTGTTCTTTTATAAATGATCCCCTATAGATCATTTTAACGTGATGTCTGACACACGTGCTACAGGTGTGTGGGACCGTGTTCGGAGTGTGTGAGGCTCCGCCGTGGCAGGTGTGATGAAGAAGCTCTTAAGTGGTGTGGGAAGAGCCTGTCTCAGCTCACATTCATCAGGCCAATCAGTACCGGCTTTTAATGATATAATGACATTATAATCATAGCTGCTGCTAAAGCATGCAGTCCAGGCCTCTTCAGAGAGAGAGAGAGAGAGAGAGAGTTTCAGCAACTATTCTGAGATTGTAGGACTCGCTCACACCCCCTCCTCCCAAACACACAGACTGTTTGACGCCAGATGGCTCATTCTAATAAATATTCAACCTTAACACGGTTCCCATGTAACTTTTTTCTTTCACTCTACCCCCACCCCCCTCTCTCTCTTTCTCTCTCCCTCTCTCTCAGTCAGTTTTTTCTCTTTCTTTTTACTGAGCGGTTGCCAGGGACCCCCTCCCTGCTTTGGGCTAGCAGAATGATTAGAGTAGAGCAAACAGGAGGGGACGGTGAGAGAGAGAGAGAGAGAGACAGAGAGAGAGAGAGAGACAGACAGACAGAGAGAGAGAAATTATATCAACAGAATTGAATCTGGTAATATAGTGTTGTTATATTCTGGATTTTCTCAGGTCACTGTGACTCAGATGTCACTCGTTCCTGTCCTTTCTTTCTTTCTGTCTTTCTTGCTCTCTTGCTCTCGATCTCTTGCTCGTTATTTTTCTTCTTTCTATCTCGCACTTTTAATTTTCTTTGCTTTTTGTCTTCTCTCTGTGTATGTCTCTCTTTCATTCATTGATACCTTGCCATCTTTCTGTCTTTTATTTTATTTTCCTCCCGCTCTCTCATACATATTCTTTTTCTCTTTCTTTCTTTCTCGTTATTTTTCTGTTTTTATCTTAATATTTTCAGACTCTCATTCACTTTCTTTCTTTCTTAGTTGCTTTATCTCTCCTCCTCTCTGCCTTCCTCTATTTCTCTCTCTCTCTCTCTCTCTCTCTCTCTCTCTCTCTCTCCCTCTCTCTCTTTCTCTCTCTCTCTCTCTCTCTCAGTGCTCTGACACTCTTTAACCTGAAGGAAATAGATCTCTGCTCTGTTCTGTTAGATGTTTTTCGCTGGTTTAATGAAAATAATTCCTGTGTGGAGAGTGATGCTGTCTCTCAGTCTGACAGTGAGTTTAGACGCCCCTGACTGGACCGCTGATGTGTTGCCTCGGCCTGTTAGCATGATTAATTTGATGACCGCTCTCATATCCCCACTCTGTCTTTCACATGACACTCTGACATGGAACATGCTCCATCCTTCCACAGGCACACTCTTTTATAGAGGGTTTCATAATACCGACTTTATCAGCACCACAACAACGGTTTGATCATGCACTGTGTGATCAGAACATGCACATGATGTTATTGGGATTTTTTTTCTTTTCTTCTTGTAGAACATGGGAAGTCAAAGTCAAACTTTTTTGTCATCTCAGCTATATACATGTTTACAGTGAGACAAGACGGCATGGCTCCAGATTTTACAGAGACCAAAAAGACACATAGAACACACAAATATAAATTGCTTTTCTAGGGACCAAAGTTGAGTACACAAGTCATTTTCTTAACATCCAAAAATTGTACAAATGTTGCATCAAAAGTCAAGTGGAGAGCAAACAATACTGAGATGTAACTGTTGGCAGTTCAATATAAATATACCATCAATCTATGAAAATACAGGACCTCTGAGACAGCAACCCACCTGCTGTAGCTCATACGTTAAATGGCAGCTTTAGCTAAAACTGTTTGGCCTTCACTTTCCCATCCCTGTGTCAGAAATAATGGTGTAAATGGTCAAATCGCACATTTGTGTTCATTCATGGTGGAAAATTTCAGTGAAACCAAATACTTATTCATGTTCAGGCCAGGTTTCAAACCCATTAGCGGAAATACAGATGAGCGTAGGGTAATTAGAGTTTGCCCATTGAATGGGATGCTCTGGAGCAGCCCCATATGAGCCTAAAGTCACCACGCCCAGTGCCAGGTATCGTCTGGAGCACTGGACTATGGATTACTGGAACTGTGCTGACTGGAGGATCTGAGTTTCACTAGAGTTTGAATTGAGGTTATGAACTAACCAGGAACTAATCAGGCATTCAGATTATTCAAGATCGAGTTTGTTGTTAAACAAATCTTCAATTACTCTGTTATTAATCCTTAGTTAACTGTTTATTCAGTATTTGCTGTTACTTAGTAGCTAAGTAGTTAGTAATTAGAAACTTTGTGTTAATTACTGATTATTTAGGTTGCAATCAGAGGTTTCAATCAAGTAAAGCTGTAAATATGTACACAATGTGAATTGCTGTTTTATGAGGAAACAAGCTTATTAGGCCATGAATACTGTATAAAGCTAATAATAATAATTAGGTGTAAGAATCAGTAGTTACTGCAGCATTCGTGAGTAAATGAGCTCTAAACTAATAACACATAAACTATTAGACAAAGAATAATGTTATATTAACATATAATGTGTCATTATGAGACCACTAATCATTCATTATCAGTATCTGACCTCACTAATGATCTCATGATTGAATGCAATCAAACCCTAATAGCAATGGTCCAACATCTGAAACATCTGATGTTGGACCATAATCTATTCTATTCTATTCTATTCTATTCTATTCTATTCTACTCTATTATATTCTATTCTATGCTACTGCAGAGACCCTTAAAAGGAATACCTATAGTTTGAATAGCAGAAGACATTAGCAGCGACAACTTCAGTGTCTGAATTATGGACTTATAGAGTTTATTTAAAGTCTAATCAGGGTAAAGTGTGCGTGTGATGGTTTAGGGAGTCTGAACAGTGCTAAATGGTGGACTGTAAACTTTCAACCCTTGTTAGCTACATCAGCTTCATAGCTCCAATGCAAAACAAGAGTCACCAGACGCAGTTAGCTCTTGGCTTTCTCAGTCTTGGCTCAGAACAGGTGATAGGAACCAGACATCAGTGCCTTTAAAGGCAATACAGGAAGCTATTACATGAAATGATTAAGAATGGCTTGCTGGTGCCAGGGACATTGTTTTACAATGATTTTGTTATTACTATGTATTAAAAAATTACTTCAGTTTGACCAAACAGACCTTTTAAAATAATATATTCATGTCAGGGAGTTCAAGCTGTTGTGAGGCAAAGAAATCCTTATTTTAATAGTAATAAATAATTAATAATAAATGTTTTATGCTTTGCCACTATTTTACCATCATCACAATTACAGAAAAACACTCAGAAAACATTTGCTGGTCCACTGGAGAGTGAAAAAAGTTGATACACTTATATTATCGACACTGTGACCCCTGGGTCCCGCTTTAGAAATCTGGTAAGTTTCTCTACAATGGTACAACACGTCAAACCCCTCAGAATGATTCTCTGAATGATGAGAAAATTTGGAAAAATCATTGCAATTCCCCTTTTAAGAAGAACGAGGGCTGCTTACTTTCATCTTAGCCTCACAGTATGTCTGAGACGGGCAGAATGAAATGGGCTCCGGATGTGGAGTGTGTGAGAATGTGCTTCTTTCTTGTTGCCATCTTGATCTGACCTGAGGAAGAGAACGTGGGATGTTCTCAAATATTTTTGCAGACCACCAACACTTGTGGCTGGCTTTGGGTCACACAGTGTGAGAGAGTAGAGTAAATGTGTGTGTGTGTGTGTGTGTGTGTGTGTGTGTGTGTGTGTGTGTGAGTACATGTGTGTGTTTCTAAAGCCCTGGTTGTTTTTACAAATGGGCTACAAGGGGAGCTTTGCTACTCCTCAGGAACATGTTTATCTTAATTAGGAGGGGCAACATACTTCTAATAGCGGAAATACGGCTGTTCTCCCCCTTTCTCTCTCTCTCTCTCTCTCTCTCTCCCTCTCTCTCTCTCCCTCTCTCTCTCTCTCCCTCTATCTCTTGCTCTGTGTCTTCCTGTGATCAAAGACTGTGAGTTGGAGCCAAACTAAACTAAACTCTCTCTCCCTGCTGTCTGCCAAAGTCCAGGTGATCAGACAGCTGAACCTACACTCCCTCACTCCTCCACACTATCTCTCCCTCGCTCTCTCTCTCTTTCTGCCATCCGCCAGAGAAAAGTAATGGCAGACTGGAGAAGAATGCAACGTTAGAGGGAGATTCTTCAGGCCTGAGATTACATTGCTGTCATTATCTGCTAGGAGAACAGGACGGCCGCTATGACAGCACTGACATTCATTGTACTTTGTCTCCCCCCATACACACACACACAGAAAACACACACAAACACACAAACACAGAAGTTTATTTCAGACCCACTTTACAAGTGTCAGTAAAACTGTATCGTGCCATAACAGTAACAATGCGACTACTGGTGATGTGTTCACTACTACAGTTCGATTCACACAGGTGTGTAAAAAATGAAGTGCCACCAGTAATTACATTGATATTACATCTATTATTAATGTGTAATATTGCAGACCTTTGGGATATGTAATCACACACACACACACACACAGACACACAGACACACACATACACACACACACACACACACACAAACACACATACAAAAATACTGTAAATGCTGTAACTAAATAAACTAAATAATAATTATAAGTTATTATAAGGACTTATACGTAATATTATTTTTATATTATCATTTTATATTGGCTAATCCCTAACTGAGGTCGTGGGGGTGCTGGAGCAAATTCCACTGATCCTCGGGTGAGAGGCGGAGAAACACCCTGGATAGGTCTGCGGGGGGTGGGTGTGTGCGTGGGGGGGGGGGTGCTGGAGCCTATATATGTGTTGTAAATATGTAATGAGTAATTGCTAAGTTTTGTTGGCCCTGAAGGCCCTGTGTTTCTTTCTGGTTTTCCACCAAAGCCAGACCATGAAAAGATATAAAAAAACACACACACACACACACACACACATCCATACACACCCAACTGGCTCTCTCCTCTCTGTCTGGCCCAAAGATGAACTGCCTTTATTAACGAATACACCACCCCCCCACCCTTCTCCCTCCAGTTCACATGTTCATATTGCAATATTGGAAAATTAGTCTGCAAACAGATCTGACAAATATGACTGCTTTTCTCCGTGAGATTTTTTTTCTCCCCCTCTTTTTTTTGGCACTTTTCTGGTGATGTGAAAATGATGCCATTAAAATGAGGATGTCAGGTTTTATAGAGAGGGCGCAATGAAAGGAGGGGAGGAAAAAAAAGTGAGGGATAACAGGGAAGAAAAAGAAGGATGATGTGGAGGCTGTCGTTTTTGCCCGTGAAGAGATAGACAAGTTTAGATGGGTGCTATTAGCCTCAGCGCTGCATAATGACATCATAATCACTTTAAATCGCAATTCCGCTGCTGAGGTGTGTGCGCGTGTGTGTGTGTGTGTGTGTCACACTGCTATGCCAAACCTTCACTAATTCATTCTATCAAGAATGATTTTTAATCTGAGTTAGTTCTCACTTCAGCACCCCCCCCAAACCCACACTCTCACACACACACACACACACACACACACACAAACACACAAAGACGCACACTTCGGTGTGTTTTCAGCTTGTAAAGGGCCTTATCCTGTTGCTAGGGTAAGAATGTTAAACACACTCTCATCACTGAACTGATAATCAAAAGTTGGGTTAGCGAGTAATTATAACATAACAGAAAGAGAGAGAGAGAGGGAGAGAGAGAGAGAGAGAGAGAGAGAGAGAGAGAGAGAGAGAGAGAGAGAGAGAGA
>JBBPCX010000114.1:1325808-1344006 GCA_037974365.1 Hydrocynus forskahlii | reverse complement strand
TTTTTTTACGTCCTGACCTCTTCCCCCATGCCCCTTCGTCTTTGTGCTGGTTGTTTATGTTTGGCCGTAGCAGTTAGCAGGGAAGTAAGACACCTGACATCAAGAACCCAGCACGAGGACGAGGGGGCATGGTGGACGAAGTCATCTGTACTCAGGCGGGAGGTTTGAAAGCAGCCAATCTGAGAACCCTATCTATTTCTCCTTGCTGCTGATTGGCTGCTACCCCGTTACTCATCTCTGGAAGCTACAGTCCAGAATTTCCCCCGTGGGGTGGCTCCAGTGTTCTCGTGTTTTCTTCTTTAAGCCCTGTATTTTTATTACTGTAAATTTAATTAATTTCTTACTGTATTTACCTGCTTATACCAAAGAAAATGACAGTGCATACCAAAGGAAACGCGCGTGCATGAATTACAGTCCAGTCTGTACAGGGGTAACATCAGTATTTACATTCTAGCACTGCAGGAGTTCAGTTTAAACTGTACAGTACGAATACGGGTTTACCTTTACATAACGTTTTGAGCTGAGTTTAAACTGAAAGAGTTTAAAGTATTATGGCATTTTTCACTATACGTGGGTGCTCTTGGAATGTTTACTGTATATATACATTTATATTTTGTCTGTTTGTTTGTTTGTTTGTTTGTTTGTTGGTTTGTTTGGTTTGTTTTGTTTTGTCTCTTTTTTTCTTTTCTTTTCTTTTATTCTCAAACCTGATCTCGGAACTGTCTTCACAGCTAAGTTCACATCTCCACCACACTCACGCCCACACCAAGACTTCCTGAAATTCCTGCGTCATGTACTGAATACTCAGAGGTCAAAATATTGTCTGGGAATTCTAAAGGTCTGGTGTATTTAGTCTAAAGAACTTCTGCCTGACAGTAAAGGGCACTCTTAAAAATGAAAGTGCTGAGAGCATCATTTGTAGCAATACCCTTAAAGAATCAGTTTTGGTTCTCTCATGATCATTTCAGTGGAGGGTTCTTTAAAGAAATGTGCTTGAGATATGCAAGTGTAAACGACTTCATTCAAGCTTAAAGAACCTCTACACAATGTTGAAGGTCTGTTCCAATAAAATGTTTTTCATGGAACCATACATCTAAGCCAGAAACCACTCGGGAACATCCACATAATGTAAAAGCTCTGTTCCAAAGAGAGGTTTCTCCTAGAACTACACATCTCAAGGTTCAAGGTTATGTTAACGTCATCAGTAGCTGTGTACATAGTGTGATGAGACGTTTCTCCATGGGTCACTGTGCATGTAATGTAACGTAACAGTCTAGTGTGAATGGGATGTAATCCTTCCAAAGTAACCATATATGTGATATTGCACAATAGGCAGTTGCCAACACTGAACAAAGTCCAAGTTGTGACAGAAACAATACAACAAATAGTCAGTACTGCAATGTAACAGTATAGTGTGAGTGGGGTGTAAACCAGAATAACTTAATTTCTGGCATTTAGCAGATGCTTTTATCCAAAGGGACTTCCATTCCCTAACTACAGGGGGCAGTCTCCCTGGAGCCACTTGGGATCAAGGGTCTTGCTCAGGAACCCAGTGGTGGTGTGCTGAAGGTAGGATTTGAACCTATGACCTCTTGGTCTAGAGTCAAGTATCCTACCCACTAGGCCGCCACACCCCTAATATGGCACCATAAGTGTGATATTGCACAGAAGGCAATTAGCAACACTGAGCTCAACTGAGTGAGTGTAAATTATAAGCTTATTAAATAACAGGAGTTTGCCTGTTGCGGCCATAAACAGAAGGTAAAGTGCAGGTGCCAGGAACCACTTGAGAGCCTCCACACAATATAAAAGTTCTCCTAGGACCCCACATCTCAGCCAGGAACCACTTATGAACCTTCATTGTGAACCTTCATGTGTCAGAGTGTAGAAGATGTTGAACAGGAAACACTACATTATGGTGCATTTTGCACGCTGGTCTTCTGTGATCCGTTTCTCGGTGCCTCCTGTGGCCTGGTTGGCAGACAGAACATCTCCACCAGCAGAGATGATGAAAAATGTAGTTAAGCTAAACTGCCGCAGTGCTAATCACGGTGATGAGTGTTAAAGGATGGGCGAACAAAAAGTTCTACTCATTTTAAATTTAATTAGGAAGCAAACTCAGAGATAAGTGAACACGAAGAGGGAGATAGCGATCACTTCTGAGCATGTACTCCTTTGATAATCTTTCATCTCTCTCTCTTTCTCTCTCTCTGTCTCACACATACTCTCCCTCACACTCTCTTGATTAGGTTAATCTGAAGAGGATTCACTACATTCATTAGAGAGCCCGTTCTTATTAGCCGTTAGGACACTTGCAATTGTCCGTTAAGGAAGAAAGAATGAAAGACAGAAAGAAAGAAAGAAAGTAAGAAAGAAAGGGGCTCAGAGTTAAGTCAGAGGGAACAGGAACATTTTCAAGCCATGTTGTGTTTAGATGCCTTTATTATTGCAGTCTGGAATGTCAAATGTGAATTCTGCGAATTTCCTGTAATTTCTGTATGAATTTAATTCATGCAGTAATTTAGTGTGATTTCTTGTATTTGGTGCATCTTCAAGAAAATGAGTGATTTCCAAACAATGGCAGTGATAGGCACCTGGGGTCTACAATGTAAATATAGTTATTTTATTTTTTGCCCAAAATGACTGGCAGACCTTCAATTGTATTTAAATACAATGCAAAAGATGATGATGAGCTACTGAAAAAAAAACAATAAATAAAAATTATGTTTAGGGACAAGTACTTCATCTGCCTCTCTAACATGAATAGATTAAAAAAATCAATCTAAGAAGTCAAAATGTTATGTGAAACTATCATAAAACTATGCCTCAGGCAGTGCATTGACAATGTGGTGCAGATTTTGTCAGCATTGTAAGCTTCAGATGTCTGATTCCTTTCGCCACCACTGTGAATGATTTTGACTGTCTAGAATTGAACAAAGGAGCACTCTGGATGACTTTAATTATCCTTAAATCTTTGGAAAAAATAAAACAAAACAGAATGGTAAACACGTGTTCAGCCTGTTCCGTGTCTCTTACTGACCTTTTAACGGTAATTCCAGTACAAAAATCAGTTTGACACATTTGCCTCAACTGACCGTAACTGATACAATGAAGGGGAAGATGGTTTGAAATGGTTTATGATTTTCAAGATGGAAATCAGTAGGTGCTTAATTTCAGCCCACTAAACTCTCGAAAGCAACTTGCTTGTGCAAATGGAAATGGAAATGAATGTTTCTACTTGTTTCTTTTTAAAATCTAGGATGTAAGTGGGCAAAACTATTTTGATGGTCTGCTGCAGATGCATTGGAGATGCATCTTTAAGCCTTAAAGTTTAAAAGCTAAATATCTATTCAATTCATCTGAACTTTTTCTTAACTATCAATGACCCTCATTCAATCTAACTTTTCACTTAAAGGGGAGTTCAACCAATTTGTTCAAATATAAAAATATGCAATTTGCATCCATGTCAATCAAGGTGGTTTGATGTGAAATGTTTCATTCCAGAGAGTCCACCTCCAGTTGTAGAGGATCCAGTTCCAGAGGTTCCATTAAATTCCTCTGGAATTACATGGCATGGTTATGAATACACTGCCCAGTGCCTGAGACAATATTGTACGATAGTTTTGAGATCAGGTTTTGGCTTGAAATGTATCTTTACAAACCAATTTACAAAGGGTACACCAGGAGTGTTGCAAATCAGTTTGCAAAAAAACATTTGCCACAAATGTAATAATATTTTGATACTGTTACATGAGTTTGAAACTTTATAATCAGCATTACATACAAAACCTTGTGTAGATCCACCAGTGGTTTTAGGTGGCTGACTACACCTGTGATGTGGACACTTTAACTTCTGGTTCCTATCATCAATCTGAGCATTTTTAAGATACTGAAGACCTTCAGAAAGAGTGACCAATAAATGTTGTCTGGGTTGGGAGATATAATTCTGGTCCTAATCCTAATCTTAACCAAGACTACTGTTAATAACAGTTAGAAAAGTGAGTATGGGGATGAAGTGGGGACCTTGAGATGTTCCATGAGATGCTCTTCATTCTCTTTTTGGCTACATTCTGTTCATGAGTCTCACTGCTGTCCTAGTGGTTAGGGAGTTGGTCCTGTGATCAGGTTCAAATCCCAGGACTGCTAGTGTCATCACTGAGATTCCCTTGAGTAAGGTACCGTCCCCACACACTGCTCCCTGGGCGCTGTGTTCCTGGCTGCCCGCTGCTTCACTTGGTGAATGGGTTAAACTGGTTAAATGCAGAGGAACAATTTTGTGCTGCTCACACTGTGTGCTGTGGTGTGTTCACATGTGACAAAATGGTCACTTTACATACTAACTGTGTCTGTTACTGACCTTCTGATAATAATTCCAGCACAAAAATCAGTTTGGTCCTAATCCTAACCCTAACCCGACCAGTGTTGATAATAGTTAGAAAAGTGTATATTTGGGGATAGAGTGGGGACCCTGAGGTGTTCCAGGAGATGCTCTTCAGTCACTTTTTGGCTACAGTGTCCACCAACATCTAAACAAGTTCTGTACATTCTTCTCCTGTTCACGAGTCTCCCTGCACCAGGTGAACTCGGTCCCTGGAATCACGGCTTTCAGCTCCTTGAGCCGGCATCGGGAAAGCCATTCCCGCCCTGCATTTTTTAATCTTGTCTAAAAATAACGGCCTACATTAGTAATAGGTTCAGAACCTTGTCATATCAGGTTATGTCTGCGTGGGATACATGTACAACTTTCTCCATGATCCATTTGGGTGAGTGCGTGCCTTATGCATTATAGATGATGCAACCTTAGGCTCAGGTTTGTGAGAAGCGGTGAGCTTGTTTTCTCGCCGTGCGTTCTGTGTTTTATCTTCCCCGAGGCGGACTCTTCTTTTCCTCGACGTGTCCCTTTTTTGTCGGCGCTTGTAGGTGCTTTCTTTCTTTTCTTTTTTTTCTCTGCCGCGCTGAGGTAAGAGCAGGCGCGAGGAGGGCAACATGTTGAATAATTTAACGCCCGCTCGTTTGAACAGGTACGAAAATAATCCTGGGCGAAAGGGAGAGTGGATCCCGCTCTCTCTCTCTCTCTCTCTCTCTCTCTCTCTGTCTCTCTCTCTCTCTCTCACTTTCTGTTTACCTCTCTCTCTCTCTCTCTCTCTCTGTTTACCTCTCTCTCCCTCCGTAGAGCCTCTCAGCACAGATCAGAGTGTGGGCTATGAAATATTAAAGGTTATTGGTGAGTGTGAGAGCGGTGGTCCTGAGAGAGCGAGTGAACAGGTAGATGTTGAGCAGCGCTGAAGCAGACAGGTCTAGATTATTTATACCGCTATGTCTCTGTAAACACAGTGAGCAGGGAGCTTCAGTGCGTGTCTGGCTACTGCATGCTCGAGCCATATCAGCGCTCATATTTCATACTGTACATCTCTTTCCAGCACTCACACACACACACACACACACTATCCCTCCGACGAGGAAATCTCCACTTGCCTTCCACCGAGATGTACATAAATATCCAATAGAATATCACGCTTTTCATGTAGTAGACATTACACGTACGGCCTACCTCAGTCAGTTTGCCATACCCAAACCGTAGGACTCGTGACTTACGAGGCTTTGCAAATGTTCTGCCCCCTGCTCTCGATCAGAGACACCTAATATTGAGTATTTGCTGATGCCGACTTTCTTCTTTCGTACATAATACAGATGCAAAGTGTGCCTTTAGGAACATCACAGTTAGTAACATGAATCCAACTTAGACGGACTGCTACTGTAAATGCTCGAGTAAAATCGCTTGTTTTATTATTCTTTTCTTCCCAGTTCAGTCGTTGCCAATTCCAGTCGCTAGCTAGGTCTCCAGGCACTTCATCTTTTCAAACTGTCACTAAGACAACCTTATTGGATGCTAACTCTCAATTCTGTTACTTTAGTGGAAAAGTATCCAATCTGACTAGCATTGTGCCAAGTGATGGGGAGAGGGTGGGCCCCTACCCACCCACAGCCAGCAAGGGTAGTTTTGCTCTCTCAGACCCCCAGCATTGCATGACTGTGGCATCACAAGGAATCAAAATTGAAATGATCATTTGGCCTTTTCACAATTCGTTTTATTAATATGCATAAAGTAGCAAAGCCGTGTTTATTGCAATATGTATAATAGCCACATGTCAAATGCTTGTGGCTACGGAACATGTAATGGTCGATTCAAAGAAGTAGCCATGCATAGACAGGTCTGCAGTTGAAACCATCCTTAAAAAATGTCCCTCCGCTAAAAATGGGGAAATTCCCATTTTGAGTTTTCCTTTAGAATGAGAAGTTAAACTGATATTTTTTTTAATCATATCTCAGCTTCAGCTTCTGATCAGCTTGTATTCAGACCCTCCTCATAGACTGGATCTTCATGCCCAACCCCACCTCCCTGTGCTGAGATGGTGTAGTTAATGTGGCCCCAACGCTGTGGGGGTTAGAAGCGAGCTGTGGGGTGAAAGGACTAGCAGACTAGCAGGGAGCAAGGCTTAAAGACAGTAACTGTACACTACTCAGGCCTCAGGTGCTGGCTTAATTAAGGCCAAGCCGAGGATTGGCTGGTCTCAAATGCAGGCGGCCTCCACTCAGCCACGCTAATGACATTAACCCGGCCGTGCGCGACGCCCCGAGCTCCAGCATTTGATTGGTAATTATCAGCCTTTGACTCAGTGAGAGCCTTCAACCTGCCCTCCAGCCTGTTACCTGAGGTCACAGAGTGCATTACTGCCAGCCACAGCACTTTCACTCACCATGCATTCATTTTAAACCAGACAGTCAAGAAACACAATATAAGTCAAAAACTGTTACAGGCATTGACCTAAAGAGTATAGCATGTGTGGTTATATATTATTTATCAAGGTTTTTCACATTTAACATGCTTGACAGTTTGTACACACATTTAAAATATTGTAGGTTAAGCAGATAGGGATGACCACTGTTTGTGTGGACTGGCCTCCCACGTGAGGATGCAGATGACATAATGGTAGCCTGCTTGGACAAAAGGGGCTTAAGTAAGATTTGTATTAAGCCTATAAAATGAAAATGAACATTTACATTTCTCATCAGCCTCCTGCCCAGATGATGCTGCTTCCTTAAAGGTTTGTGTGAAGCAGCTCACAGAACCATATTATCATCAATGTTGAAACAATAATAAAATATCAAATCAATGAAATAAAAAGTCTTGCAGTTTGGTTGTGTTCCTTTACTCGGCCCTTGACTGTCTGCCATGTGCTGAACCTGCCCTAAAAGCATGCTGGACGAGATATGAGGTAGAATGTAGAGAACTCTAGATAGGTTGATCCTCCCACCCGCTCATATCATGGATTGAGTAGCAACAGCGAATGGTGTAATAGAAGGCAATCAAGTTCTGGATCCGTTTCATGACCGTGTGTGTGTGCATCGGTACTGTATTCAGATGAAATCTGGCTGCTGTACAAACCTCCCCATTATCTCTCATTGGGAGCTGGCAGTAAGGATGGTTTCAGTGGGGGAGGCTTGAGTCAGGAATCAACCTGTCTGGGCCAAAAGCCAGACTGATAGAGAAGAGCTTTAAAGAGCTTGACATCATTTCAGCGGTGTAATTACTCAGAGCATCTACTGCCGTCAAAAAGGCCTGGGAATTGCCTTCTTTAAAGGGATACTTAGATGATAGCTGTTAGAGGGTGCCTTCACCTCCTTTTATATAAAAAAGGTGCCTTCGTTGACTATTTAAAGTTAAGCCAAGTTCTGGTGCTCTCTTCAAACCGCACGGGTGGAGACATGAAAGCTCAGAGAACTTTACCTCCAGGAAGGTAGGAAAAACCATTTTGTTGCCAAACTGAACATCAAGCCAGGATATACATGGAGAAGGAGGATTTGGAACTGGAATTCTCAAATGTCTTGAAGATATCTTAAATATTTCTTGAATAATCAGGGTGATATGAATTTGTTTCCTTTTCTTTGAGCAGTAGTATCTCAAATACAACCACACAAGATGCTAATGCATCACGAAACGTATGGACCTCAGAACTCACCTTTGAGACCAAACCAAAACCTTGTATCTCCAAAAAGATAACTACACCAAAGGGTGGAATCTTCAAAGTTACGACTTCAGCACCATCATTATGCTCCGGTTATGTTGTGTTGCACTGACTACAAATATCCATCTTGACTTGGTCTGGATATGTTGCAGAGTGCGAATACAAGAAGTAGCCTAACCACAAATCAGCCCTTTATTAGAAACAGAAAACAGCATCAGGCCCAGGGCTCTTCACTGAAAAAGTAAAACCGGTAAGATAAAATATACCAAAATTATGTATTTTACAAGCTACAAATAAAATGTGTAATATATTTTACAAGCTTCAAATTTTTGTGTTGCGTCAAAAACTACTAGAATCCCATAGATACACTTGAAGAAGTTAGTTCTCAGTCTGTTTTTTTATATTTATGCCAAACTAAAGACTACAAATAGAGCAAAAGACACTCTAACGGATCATGCAGTTGCAGTTCTGCAGTTTCCCTCGTCTTCTTCTCCTATTGTGAAACCCCAGAGGCACACAGGTGTGAGCACTCATTCATTTTCCTCTGTATCTCCTCCAGGACGCCGCTGACCACAGCGTGACATGCAGCGGTCAAGGTTACTCAACCTCAGCTTCCTGTTAATCATTCTTGCTGAGTCACCATACTTCTGGAGAGACTCCATTTCAATCTTTTTCCTCTCTCTTTCTATTTCTCTAAACACTGTCCCTTTTTTTTTTTTTTTTTATAAATCCCTGCTGTTGTACACTCTCTTGCCTTCTCTGTAAGGACACAGGATCCATGTGTTTCTCCAGAGAGCACAATGATATCACGGGTAAAAATGGCCTTTGTTGCAACTGAGTCATAGATAAACTGACCTTACTTTCACCATGACACATTTCAGTGATTAGGTGTGTCCTTTTCCCTCCAGTTATTTCTAATCATCAAGGCCATGTTATATATGTGTGTGTGTGTACGTGAGTGTGTGGGTGTGTGTGTGTGAGTGTGTGTGTGTGTGTATGTGTGTGTATGTGTGTGTATGTGTGTGCGTGTGTGTGTGTGTGTGTGTATGTGTAAGTGTGTGTGCCAAACGTGAACCGTTCCTAACGTAATAGCTTCGTGCTCTTAATTGTGGCAATTGGCCTGGGCTGAGCGTGCCTCTCTGCTTTTTATCAGGGATAAGGATCATAAAGGAGGTCGATGATGACATTTATTTTCCACACATAACACTTTGCTCTGGCCAAATTAGAGACGCTGATCACAAGACTTCCATGTTTCATGTGTGTTCTCCTACTCCCCCCTGCTACATTAGCTCTATTCAAAAAATACAAGCACTGTTTCACTACTGTGGATACTCACTTATGCTGGAGCTGGTGGCCTGGTGGTTAGGGAGTTGCCCCTGTGATCAGAAGGTTGTGGGTTTGAATCCCAGGACTAGTGTCATTACTGAGGTGCTCTTGAGCAAGGTACCGTGCCCACACACTTCTCCCCGGGTGCCACTCTTTGGTGGCAGCCCCCTGCTTCATTTCGTGAATGGGTTAAATACAGAGAAAGAATTTCACACCGTTCACACTGTGTGGTGTGTTGTGTTCACGCGTGACTATAAGGGGCCACTTCACTTTATTGTCCTTTGATGCTCTGTGTGATATCTGAGTTGCTTATCCTAACCAGGGTGCTGGCGCCTATGCCAGCAGCTATATGATATAGTTGTAATACTAATTCAGTGTAATTTAAACCAAGGTTGTGATTATTGATTACAAATGTTTTCAACACTGTTCCAAATTTGACCCTCTAAACTAATCTCAGCTATCCAGGCTGAAGCTCTGCTGCTCACAGGCCGTATGTTACTCTGATAGAATCTGTACAGACTGAGCCAGACAGTGCTTGCTGGAGACCTTGATAAATGAACAGCAAACGAACAAAAGCAAGAGAAATTTTGATCTCTAGTTCCCACTTTCACAGTATCATTAATCCATAATGATAATAACAAAAGGATCGAGAGGCCATAAACCTATATACTGTATATATGATATATATCAGTGGTCACCAAACCTGGTGCTGGAGATCTGGAGATCACTGCTCCTCTCACTGGTGATGAAAACTGGACACTATGTGTAAATTGTTCAAGATAATGCCTTTACATGGTGAAAATGATATTGAATTATTGAAAATAATCAGTGCATTCTGCTGAAGCTTATGTCCAATCACATACACTGCAGCTTAAAATGTAAAAAAATCCACCGATAAGGTCGAATTTGAGCAAATATGACAAATGGGGTGATAGCAATTAACTAAATACAATAAAGGGATTAACCAAGATTTACTGTTTTAATTAGTTGGCAACCCTTATAATTACATATTACATAATTAATATAATTTTAGCTACATTATCATGTGTTACATCAATAATATTCAAATTCATAAAATGTTATTTTTTTCCTTTTTTCCTGAAAATATGACAGCGTGCAGAACAGCAACATTAGATCAGTTTCAAACTATTATTAAAACATCTCCTCAAACTCTTACTATATTGTACTGAATCACTGACACACACGGCTAGAACGAATATAAAAACATCTCCTCTTGGTCTTATGAAACTTGGTTGTGCAAAACTCTATATTGTACTGAATTACTGACACACATGGAAGAACAGTTTGCATATTCATAGCTGTTAAAATACCAACAAAATTTACACAGTTTAGCTTTATCACTGTTTTAGTGTCAGTAATGACTGGCAGTCCCACTGAGAGATGAAATATGATATTATGTTATATTATATCACATTTAAGCTACTTCTGTTATTGTTTTATCGATATGGCTATGTAATACTAATGGTCGTGGTCACTATTTAAATGACTTGGTATTCATCTTACAGTCACTATTTGAAAAACTTCTATAATACATGTTAAATGTATCCTACTTATATTTATATATGACATATTTATCCCATTACAGAAACACACAAAAATACACTTATTGTAGTACTCAAATAGAACTATAGTACTGTACTGGTAATATAATGCAACATTTTTTCATCCTCCCTGAATAATGCTTATAATCAGTCTTCATGTCTGATAATCTAAAGGGGAGTGAGAGGCGTTTTCAGCAGCAGTTGAAAGTTTCCATGTTTCTGCGAGTGTCTCCACTTGTTTCAATGAGCTGTGATCAAAAATACAGTCTTTTGCTTTGCCTTTATCGCATCTTCTAAGGGTTAATGCGGTTCTGTTAAAACAGGCCTTTCAGTGAACTTTCTCCCTGTTATAGACGGGTTCTTTTCTCTCCCCCACTGCAGATTGACTTCAGCTAGTCCGCTGTGTGAGGCGCAGTAGTGGTGCTGCTGTTCTTGCTGGTGTACTGCGTTAAAAGGCCCGGATTGATCCGCACCTGTAGAGAACGGTCCGATAATTGCGCCTGTGAAAGGCTCTTCTGGTATTTTTAGGGTGGACACCCCCGCCGCCTGTCTCCTGTCTCCCAGGGCCCAAAAGGGTGGCCCGTGGACGCCTGATTGAGTCCGTGCTGAGAGAGAGGCCTGCGGGAGAGAGGGTTCTCCACATGCCGCCGGACCTGATGCTCGCCCACAGTCTGAGGACCACTGTCAATCTGACACACACTCAAACGTAGAAACGCATACACATAGACAGGCGGCCAGCCAAGATCTCCATCTTATATGAGCTGCACAGTCCATTTTGCTCTCCAGAGCACTCATCAGATGCATTTATGGATCCTGCATTTCTCCACAGCCACCTACCCTTTGAAGAGCTACGAATCATCTGAGGAATCAAAGGTGCCTGGAACGCACGTTTGAAACGACAATGTCCTGAAAAGTAAAAGCTGGATGAAAGCGCAGGAAAATCAGGCTTGAAATGAGAGCAAAGCGCCTGGTGCGAGTGGAACAGTCGTGGAGCCACGGTGAAGCTGAGGTTGCCTCATACCCCTCACCCCCCCACCCCCCAGGTACCTCGTAAACAGAACCTAACAAATGCACCTTACTGACGTAGCTAAGCTAATCCCGCTAACCTGCGAAATCTGAGCGCGTTCTTTCTTCAGAAACGTAAACACGGGCTGTTGCCAATCGCTTTAGCTCATAAAGCCATCAGACAGATGACTAAAGCCTCCCACAGGCCTCACAGACACACATGCCGTAACCCCCCCCCCCACACACACACACACACTTCCGTCTCCCCCCTGTGAAATTCCACAGCGGCGGAACAGGAAAAGGCTTCGGTGGGGAAGCAGGAGAGCTGTTTCTTAGCAACAGGGCCAAGGATATTCAAACAATTTCATTAAAGTGTGACACCTCTTAGCAGGTGGGCGCGTGCTGGGGGAGATAAACGTCGAGCGGGAAGATCGCCTAGTGCCGTTTCGCTAACATCACAATTGATAACATCAATTCAGGGATGTGTTTACAAGGGCCTCGGAAATGAACCGCACGCGTTAAGAGTCACCTCACCCAAGGGAAAAAAACGGGGAAAAAATAGAAACACGTCCGCGTCTGTCCTCACACGGCTCTGAAAAAGCCTCTCAGGTAGCTAGCTGCCTGTTATCCAGCCTATTTACATTTAAATACCTGCAGACTCTTAGCATTTAAATCCTTCTGATGTAGCGCCAAAGCCTTCTGTGGAGGAAAAGAGGATGATTTCTGCTCTCTATGCTTCATTTAGTACCTGGTGTAAACAAACTGTGGGGAGAAAAAAGAAGAAAATGTGACTTTTTGTTGTCAAAATGCTCTTCAGAACAGGGTTAATTCAGTACCTGGTGTAAACCACGGGCGTGAAGAGGTTGCGGGAGTAAAAGGAAATCTGACTTTGTGTTCCCAACATGCTCCGAGGAGCCGGCTGCTGTTTGGAAAGCAGTGGCGGTTTCTAATTTGTTGTTTGCAGTAAAAATGATTAACTTTGCATGTGCTGGAAAAGCAGGTGCAGGGGAAGTCAGGGGAACGTGAAAGCTGGTCACTCATCAATCCGGATCTGTCCACCTGAAGCACCTGGGCCATGATGAGCCATCATCTAATATGTGACCGAATACAGAGAAAGATTGCGTGTGTATACTTTTAGTAGTGTGGGGATGTGGGTAAAGTGTCACACAAGGTTCAAGGTTACTCTACTGTCATCACCTGCTGTGTACATATACATAGTGTGATGAGACGTTTCTCTACAAACTACGGTGCAACATATAGACATTCAACAAAGTTCAAGTGACGACAGAGACAATACAGAAAACGCAATGTATAGACACAACAATCTAACAGTAACGTAAGGTAACAGTATAGTGTGAACGGAATGTAAACATTCCAGAGTGACTAATGTTGCACTATAAGTGCGATTATTACAGGTGGTTGTTACAGCATAGAACTAATTGCAAGGGATGACAGAAAAATACAATAGACAGTACAGCAATGTAACAGTAGTGTGAATGGGATGTAAATCTGAGACAATGCAGTAAGTAGACAATGCAGCAGTTTAACAGTAAAGTGGGGAAAAGGATACAAACCTTCCAGAAAGAATAATATTGCACAATATGTATATTATTGTACAGGAAACAGTTAGCAAAATAGAGCCACACTGAGTAAATGTAAACTGCAGCTTATCAAATGAAGTAACAGCTCATGAACGTGCAACCAGGTGTTGCAGTGCATCCATCAGTCAAGCAACAACAAAACTGGACAATATTTCAATCAGTCAAATGTTTCAATCAATATGTTCATACTGCATTCTGAAGAGTAAAAAGGCCAAAAGCGAGCCTTGGAGCTCTATCGTAGAAGAACCACTTTGTATGTAAATGTAACCTCTATACCCAGGGCATCAGTGTTAGTCAGGCATTAAACAGGTACCTCACACACATTGACAGCCTGGGTTAGAAAGCCAGCACATCCGTTTCTCCAGCAGGACAGGTTAAGCAGGTAGGATGTATTCATTTACGGATGCTCAGTCAATCAGTAAGTCCCTCACTCATCTCGAGGTTCGATGCAGAGAGATGTAGACCAGAGCAGACAAATATGGATTCTTGTACCAAGCTTCATGTTTTAATGAAGAACTTATATCCCAGCATTTTGTGTACATAACTGTGTATTTCATACAGAGTATTTTCAGAGTATTTCTATTTTTATTTAACTTTTATTTGAGATGTTATATTTTATATTGTCCTTGTCTCTGTGTCTCTGTGCAGTCATGACTCCAAGTTCCTTCAGATTCTGATTCTAATGAACATAGATTGAGACTTTTTTGCGCACCAAACCCTCAGCACTAAATTTTGAATTCAAAAGCCTGACTGAATTCTAAACTCATCTGTAGCCCAACAAAATTCTGTCTGAATGTCTAAAATCTAGTCAAACAAATTTGTTCAAACTCGGCTGTAGCTGGACAAGATATTGCCTGAACCTGAACTAAGTCCAACAGAATTCCATCTGAACTCAGCTGCTGCCCAACGCATTCTGACCCGATCTGACTGTAATCCAAAACACTTGTCTCAACCTGACTGCAGCCCAAAAACTCATCTCAGCCTGACTGTCTCTTGATGAAATTCTATCTCAGCCTGACTTTAGTCTGACAAAATGTATCTAAATCTGACAATAGTCCAACAGAATTCTGTCTGAACCCAAATTACAGCCTGACAACCTAAAACCAACTGCAGCTCAACAAGACTTTGCTCAAACATGACAGCAACACACCAAAATTCTGTCTGAACCTGGCTGTAACCTGTTCAAACCCAAATGCAGCCCAACAAGGTTTTTTCCGAACTTGAGTGTAGTCCAACAAATTCTATCTGAACCTGACTGTAAATAAAATAAAATGTTATTATCAGCCTTACATTACATTTAAATGCGCCTTTTAACAAATGTATTCATCACCTCATTCACCTTAAGTAGCCTTTGCAACAGTAGTAAACTATGATAGTTTAGTAGTAAACTAATGATAGTTTATGGAAGGCCTAATAAATGCAGGGAGGAAAAATGAAAAGTAAAACAGGGAGTAATACAGGGCAAAATCAAAGATGGCATATTGGCTATGCAAACATGAATGTGAAACTAACTTTATAAACGATGTCTGTATGTCTGTATCTTTTACTTGTGTCCAATTCAAGTCAGTTATTTGATTATTCAATGGCATATGCAAAAGAAATGACAATTTCAACAAAATGAAGGAGTCAGCTATACATATATATGATCAAATGTCTCTTTTACCTAATTAAAAGTGCTTTGATTTGAAGGGTAACTATTTGCAGAAAGTGTGAATTCAGGAGACAAGGAGCACGTTTTTAGTAGGAGTGAGTTTACTTTAACTATATAATAGGTGATTTCGGTTAAAAAAGCAGATAGTGCTAAAGCTTGGATGTGTGTGAGTGTGTGAGTGTGTGTATCTTTGTGTGTGATTGTGTGTGTGTATGTGTGTGTAATTGGCAGGCATTAGTGTGGTAGACAGGTGGCTCATTGGAAAGCGCTCTCTGGTTGATAATAATGAGTATTGCAGAGAAACCATCCGTCCCCAGCCTCTATGCATTTACTCTCGTTGTGTGTGCGCAAGTGTATGTGTGTGTTTCCTAAGTAACAACCGCTGCTCCTCCTGTTCCAATGCAGACTAGAATAGAAGGCGTCCCATGCTCCAGTGGGGCGAAGCCGCAGACACATGCAGCGCGGTGCGCGGCACAGATTGCGAAGATAGGCTCCTCCACCTTGAATGAAAACCAGTAGCTTCTGCCAAAGACAAGAGGATTTTTTGCCATGCACACACTCTTCCGGTGCACGAGATGGAAAAAAAAGCATCTCATTTTCTGGAGTGTTGCACACTCGGCGGATGAGAGCGGAGGCCAACCTGTTGGAGAAGTATGGCGGTGGAGCCCATCTCAACCCTTCTGTTGGAGTTAGAAATCCGAATAAAACAAATGAATAGACACTACACACACACACACATTCACAGAACACACATTCGTGGGGTCATGCTGCTCTTACCTTTGTACCGTCCACTTTCTGCCATGACAATGCAAATTTTCCACGTGTGGGAAATCTTATCTTATTTTATCTTATCTTATAGTATATATGTATTATTATTATTTTTTATTATTATCATTATTATTATCATTATTTATTATTCTACTTTACACAAAAACAATCACTCAAATATTTAATGACGAATGAAACAGTAAGTACAAAAATGGTCCAGCTTTACTGGGAATAAAGTCTCCTTACATCAGCACACATAAATGTAAAGGACATTTTTTATAACCTCATTGAACCTTTCAGCTAAAAATTTGGATCTTTTGCAAAATGCACTTTAGAAAGCTCTTAATTGGGGTACTGATAATGTTTGTTAACCTCTTTTTTCATGCAAAAATGCAATTAGGGCTACTTTTAAAAAGATTTTCTATGCACTTAAACCGATCATGACACATTTTCATGATCGTAGTATACAGTCAACATATACAGATTTTGTTATCAAAAATAGTTTTTTTGCATTTGACATCATGTCATTGTGTTGCTATGGAACAAACTGCAGATGGAGGGCTGTGACTGATATTTTACATTCTAAACAGTCTCACATGTTCTCAGAATGTTCATTGTTAGTGTCTTTCTGGTTCTTCAGACTAAGAAAGCATAAGGAACTTTTACTGAGTGCCTAAAGTGGTTGTTCATCAGTGGAAAAAGGACCAAAAAAACTGAGCAACAAACACCAGCATAAGTTGCGTGCGAACCTTCATCTGCGATTAGCTTGTTGAAGGTAAAACTATATTATACCGTTTCTTTACTTTAAAATGTTAAAATGATTGTTTCTTCTTTGCTTTGTTACAATGACCTCTCCATCTTGTTTAACGATGATCCAGATCTTTACTGAAATTTCCCTGGACCCTTAAGAGTGCACCAACGGCATTAAATGTTTGTTGCTAGGTTAATCCAGTGAAGCCCAAAAGTTAAAACCAAATGACCTAGTACACCCGAATACTAACAATAAAGCTGAATGTTATTTGTTTTCTTGTGTAGATGGATGTCTGATGGACAAAGTAGCTGCTTGTATCAGCTGCCTCTAGATCAGGCAAGTCTGTCGAATTGTTCATCTTCTTAATATAAAGATCGCTTCCAACATTTTTCTCGCAGTCTAAACTAGCACAGTACAGGCTTTCTTCCATCTCATCCATTCTGCCCTCCATCTGGATTTCTGGATCATCAAGCTATTGCTGATGGAGCAAAGCTTAAATATTTTCACTTGAAGCTTGCAAATGACTATGTATATATATAACTAGGAGCATCAAACAGACATTAGCATCTACTTTAACTTGTTAGCTGCCATGACCTCTTTCCTGATCTTCTGTTTTCAACAGCTGACTGGGCCGTACTGGTTAGGCTACTGGCTGTGATGTATCTCCCCATACATTAGAACCATCTACAGTACACTAAAACATAATCGGATGATTCCACTGCCTGCTCCTAATAATGATGGTTGGTAATCTCACTTGAAGCTTTTCTTTCCAGCTCCTGAAGACCTAATCAATAGGCAAGCTCACTTAAGGGACTAGAACATTATCTACCTAGATACCATGAGGAAAAATCACAATGAGTGTCCCTCTTTGACCAGCTTTCCCATAACCGAGTGCCTCTGAGAATAAGAGGGTCACACCTGGGTTGAAAGTGAATCCAATTTAGGTGTTTGATAAGACTTTTATTGCTCTGAAAAGCCCCCCCCCCTTTCCCTTGACATTCCATATGAAAGGAGTCCTTGTTGAAACTCTGCATGCACACTTTACTATAAGACTAATGCAAGGCCTATCAAGTGTGTATTCAGTAAATCAAGGAAGGAAGCGGTGCGGTATTGGAGCGCGCCCTTTCAGTCGAGGTGCGTGTGTGGAAGAGATTTTATCTAAAGGTGCTTAGCCATGGGGCTGCTGAATGGTGCTGAATGGAAAACCAATATAACTTTTTCAGTGTGTGTGCGTGTGTGTGTGTGTGTGTGTGTGTGTAAGAGAGAGAGAGAGAGAGAGAGAGAGAAAAAGAGAGTGTGTGTATGTGTGTGTGTGTGTGTGTGTGTGTGTACCTGCCAGTTTGGCCAGCAGAGCCGTGGTGATGTTGCGGATGTTCGGCCTCAACCTGAATGTTACAGCAGGACCTAAAACACTGAGAGAGAGAGAGAGCGAGAGAGAGAGAGACAGAGAGAGAGAGAGAGAGAGAGAGAGAGAGGGAGAGAGAGAGAGAGAGAGAGAGAGAGAGAG
>JBBPCX010000114.1:1300886-1311862 GCA_037974365.1 Hydrocynus forskahlii | reverse complement strand
AAACTGTGAGGTGTAGAAACAGAAAAAAAGGGGGGGCTGAGAGTGTGTGTGTGTGTGTGTGTGTGTGTGTGTGTGTGTTTGTGTGTCCATGCAATGAGTGAGCATCGCAGTTTTTGTCCCTGTTTTGCTCATGATAAAATACTTTCTTGTGTAAAACAGTGCTGACGAGAGCCGACTGGAGCCAACAATCACAAACGACAGGCGACAATCGTCTCGGGCGGTCAGCTCGGTGTGTCCAGGCCTTCAGGCTTGAGTTAGCATTTACACACATTCACACAGAAGCACATGGGAACAGCTCACAAAGACAGGAATATAAGCTTGCATGTGAGTGTGTTTGTGAGTGTGAGAGAGTGAGTGTGAGAGTGTGTGTGTGTGTGTGTGTGTGTGTAAAGGTGGTTTCCTCACCGGTGTGACCATGGCAGAGGTGGCCGGGCCTACAAGCATGCTGACAGCTTTATGGCCGCCGGGCCACTGAGAGAGGAAAGAAATTTCTGGGAAAATAAGTCTTGGCGTCTGGCCCAGGCAGACAGGTAGAGAGCGTTCGCTCGCCTCTCTCTGACTAACCCCAGCAATCTGGCGTCAATCCGCACACCTGACTGCCGTCCGCTCGGCTACACGGGGCCAAAACATTCAAAGCCACCCTCCCCTGCGAGCGTCTTCTTTCTTTCGCTGTTTCTTTCTGAAAGTCCAGATGTTTAAATTCACATACATGCGGGAGGCTGGCTCTGGAAAACGCATTTAAACCCACGCTCATACACTTACTCATGTGATTATGGAAAACATGCTAAAATTTATGAATTTTTCATTACGACTGGGTACCGATTCTCCAAAAGTAGCAACTTTACAAAAGAAGGCAAAACTTTCTTTACGTTTAATGTAAGTTAATATAAACATATTTCATTTTAAGCCATTTCTATTGGTTTGTTCATCACGAAACACAATGTAGAGAGTGGCTGGTGTGTGCAAACATCCCAGCCACATAAAACCATAAAAAATTGAGTAAAAAACCTATTCATGTTCACGGTTTGCTTAGGGCAGCGACAAAATGAAACAAAGGAAACAGCTGCATAAGGGTCAAGGTGAGGTAAGATGTAAGATGGATATTTTTTATGTAGTTTTATGTAGTTTTATTTGGTCACTTTCTTGTATTTCCATCACAACATAATCTGTATATACTGGCATCGGACGGGTAATTTGAAGATTCACTGATTTTAAGATTTAGCTGTAACAAGTCCATATAGATTTAAAACATTTCATGATATAGACGTTTTTGTACCAATTCATCAAAAACTTTGCATCATGCCAAACAAAATTAGTTTATGATTAGGTGAAGGTATAACCATAATCTGGGAATTGTGTCCAGTAATGGAACATTTCGACCACACACTCTAATATTGTTAACAATTGAAGGAGGCTTCAATGTTCAATGTCATTTTCACAATGCTTTTTAGTCATTCATTCATCACTAGCAAGATTAGGCGTTATTTCTTGAGCTGTTCAGTTTTATCTGTTTATATTTACTTTGAGTTTAAATATAAATTTGACACCTTTTACAGTTTCTTTTCACATTTTGTGTGTATTTCTATTTTAACAAGATGTAATTAGGTTGGAAAGCTCTGCTGGTTCAAATAGCACAGCCTTATATTGAACTGGGCATCAGTTTACCTCAACCTTTTAGCAATTGTTTGAACTAACCCTAGGTTCAACTGTTAGTGACCCTAAATGTATGGTCATTTACTAATTGTCTGTTGAAAGAGAACAGTTATCTGTTATCTTTTCATTCAATAGAATCATGTTGTAGCACCACTTTTGTTTCATTATTAAGTTTTGGTCAAAACAATACACTCTTAATACACCCAGTGGAAAATTCCATTTTTTTTCTCTGAGGTATCAAGGTAGATCCAGCAAGGTGAGCTTTCAAAATGGTTAGGCCTTATGAGTCAGATCACCAACCAACTTATGAAGTGACAGTGGAATGTTTTGATTTCCAATTGGTGGTGACAATTCTGTGAGGGAAAACATCACGTTTCTGAACATCATAGATAGATGATAGGGTGTGAATACGAGTGCCATTCTAACCCGTGGGTTTCTAATAAATGGCAGCTAATGCCACCTCAATTCCAGGACCTGTTACTGAAGGAGACACTCTAACAATGTAACATGCAGGATAAAACATGGTACTTCAATTACAGCATGTCTTTTGCAAGCTTCAGTTTTCTATGACTGGTCCAGGAGGGTTATCAACTGTTCACAGTGCTGTTAGCTTTGGGCTAAAAGTTTGCTCCAGTCCCACTGGGATACTGTTAGAAATTAGCATTTGAGGTGTGTTTTTTCCTCATTTTTTGATCATGCTTTGATTTTACCAGTCTGAACTGAAGGCTTAGCTCTAATAGTCACGGTTTGCACCAGAAAACATGATTCCTTGAAGACTGGTGAATCTGCCCAAAGAGAACCTGGATGTATGAGAAGGTGCATCGAATTCTATTAAAAATTAATCACAGAACATTTTCCACGTTAAATACCAAGTATAAAGAAGTACTTAAAAAAAATCTCTGCATTTTTTTTCGAAATGTTTTAAGATCACTTCTTAAGATTAATGGGCACAAATGGCATGCAGGTTTTGATGTTGGGGAATTGCGTGAGTGGCAAAAAGGGGGGCAGAACAAAGCCGTGTTGTGTTCACGTGGATTCCGACAGCTTGGCTCGAGGACATTTTTTTCCTCCCTCTTTTCCCCGAGATTAACTTTAGCATTCATACCTCAAACATGGGAATCAAACAGGAGATAAACACTTCACATCGGGATCAGAGAACAATAGAGACATCAGGGGCAATTTGCCTTGACGGCAGCGATAGCGATCAAACCGTTTAAAACGGCTCCTCAGAAACGCAGCCAGGCTTTTTTTTTCTGGAGAGCGCCGAACAGGTGACAGTTTATAGACTCACAATCTGCATTTCAAAGGCCTTTCAGAAACGCAGCTAGACGAGAGCTCTTTAGCTCCTGCTTCTTTCATACACCGCACTGCTGAAATACCACTTGCTCTCTCTTTCAATCTCACTCTCTCTCCTCTCTTTCCTGTTATGTAATCATTCACAAGGTGTGTGCGTCCGTAAGTTGGAGAAGAAGAGCTTTTTTTTTCCCCCTTTCATGTCTGTAAACTGGCATCTTGTCTTCTCTCTCTCTCACACACACACACACACATTCGAACACCTTCCCCGCCTGGCTGTCATGTTACAGTACACACCCCCCCTCCTCCAAAGTGCAGGATTATTGTGGCTGTCATGTTCTCTCCTGGGTCGTTTTGTTCTCGCTGACACACCGTCGTGCCTTCAGGGGAACTGTGTTTGCGTTCAATTCAGCAGCGCTCACACACCAGGTAGGAGCTTCTACCTGCAGCACAGCGCAACTCGAGACCTACAGGAGTGTGTGTGCAGAAAGCAGATGTGGTACGAGTAAAGGAATCCCATCAGAAAGCCTGGTTTCATTACTCAGTGTGGCCAAGAACTGCCCACTTTGACAGGAAGGGGCCGTTTAACTGACAGCAAAACAACCAATAATTACTGCCATTGTGCTGCAACAAAAACTGACCCTTAAGAAGCAAAGTGATATGTGTTGGCAAAATATGCAGTCACTGGTTGACTAATCTCCATCTACACATCTCCATCTACACATCTCCATCTACACATCTCCATCTACTAATCTCCATCTACCATGTTTAATTATTGCGTGTCAGACTTTTGTCCGTAGCTCCATGTACTTCTGTGAGTAATGTTTGCATAAATATCTGGCTTAACAACCCAAATAATATTAACAGCTGCTTGTGACACCATTTTTTTCGTTAGTGCTGTTGATGTGAGCTATGTTACATTTGCTTTCACCTCTTTTAACGCCCCCTAATTTCACACAGAACAGATTTTTAGATTTTGAGATTCAGCATCTGAAAATGATCGCAAAAAGGGGGCCAAGATGTGGTCCTTGGTGGTCTTGCTAGGATGGGATGAGTTTTCATTATTCTTGAAAAGCTTAACACGTGGAATAGATTAAAAAGCCAAATATATGGTAAAGAATCAGAATAAAAGATAAAAGATTGGTATATAGATATGGAGGCAGACTTCATACGGCATGAACGATGCATTGTACCAAGAAATATGAGGTCATAATTTGGCATAGGAATAACGATAGTCCATTAAAGGGACAACATTCTAATACTGCTAACAATTAATCTAGGCTGATTTTCACAGTGCTAATTCACCTTTCATTTTCATTCACAGTTAGAAAAATTGGCAGCTAGGCTTTAAATCTTAACCTTAAAAAAGTTTGTTAATGGCCGATGGTTTAATCTAAGGTTTAATCTAAACAGCAAGCATGTAGCATAAGGGAATGGGAATGTATTTATGGTAGTGATTCAATAATGTGACTCATTTGTTCATATATAATTTGTACTGCATATTATATTACACTGCATGAATGTTGTTGTTCTGATGCAGTCATATGGAAATTTTACACCTTGTTTTAGTCTGTTCAGTGACAGACACTTTCCATTCTATCGCCTTGTTTCGACCTCCAGCCCAAATCTACAAATCAAACCGGAGTCCCCCTCAATTAGCTTAGGCCTTCACTTTAAACAGTACAGCACCATGCCAGCAGGGGAGCATGTGTGTGTGTGTGTGTGTGTGTATGAGTGTGTGCATGCGTGTGTGTGTGTGTGTGTGTGTGTGTGTGTGTATGAGTGTGTGTGTGTGTTGAATTGTAGCCGTCAGCTTCCTGGCCTGCTTAATTCTATGGAGCATTATTCTGTCCAAGGGAAATAGATTTAGTCAGGCCTTTCACAGACTTACAGTGCAGCAGTTCCAAGCAGTGGGAACATATGTAAACATTATCTATTACTGCATGGGCCGGGAGGGGAGGTGGGAGGCTGGATGTTGATGCATTTTATGGTGGTGACTGTTTTCTGTAGGGAAGGTAATGGTGAGAATTAAAGAGCCTGGAGACTTGATTATGGAGAACACCTAAACTCCCATTTATATACACCGGGTTTCCTGTTTAATAGAAACACCTACATGGTACCATTTCATTCAAAAGTCAAAAATGAGCAGGAGGAACGCCGCGGCAAAACTGCCAGCACCCCTATTGGATTTTTACAGGGCTACACTAACACCACGGCACATTAACATTTTTAGCCAACTTAAACACAGACATCCGACGCTTGTAAAAGAAAATTCCATGTTTCATTTGAAACTTGTAACTGACATAAACGTATATTTTATCCTTGATGTCGCATTTCTAGAGTGACTCCTTCAGTAAAGAGTCTTGACGCAGAGCGGCTGTGACTTTGCTGCCACAGTCAGAGATGTTTCTAGAATATCCAGAAGGTATAGAGTGACATTTTGCCTCATGAAATAGGTCAAACCCATAGGAAATCATGACTGGTTCATTCTAATATACATCTGAAGTCCTAACTAATGGAAGAGTCTGCTTAAATACAGCACTGTTAAAAAGTCGTAGGCACCTGAGAAGCAGAAGTTGTACAGAAACTGATGGGCTACGAGGATCATAAAAGCTACGCTTGCTCCACCCACGGCTTGTTGTTGTGGGCGGAGCTTGCAACAGTCCTATCCTGACTGGAGCCCATCTGTTTCTCAGTTTATCAGCATCCCGTAACTCCATCCATGGGACCACCACTACTGACCAGATATCATTTGGATTTTGGAGCGTTTTCAGCAAACACAACCTGGACACTGTCATGTCGGTGTGTGTTGCATTAAAGAGACTATACCTGTGTGCTTTTTTCGAGAAAGAGAGTGTGTATAAAAGAGTATATACTCTACAGTGAGTAAAAATTCATGCTGGATTTTTTACTCACTGTAGAGTATATACTCTTTTATACACACTCTCTTTCTCAAAAAAAGCACACAGGTATAGTTTCTTTGATGCTGGCTCAACGTATTAATGTCTTGTTCAGCAGTAAACCGGCTTCTTTTCTGATGGCATCTATTAACACTGATTAACAGGCCAAGGAAGAAATCCAGCTTTTCCACCTCAAATCCACATTGCTCCCCGTTTTCCAGCGAGCGTAACTGAAGAAGAGTCTGGCCTGCAGGCTGAGGATTTTGTTGGAGCCTAAACTGACGTTGTGCGAAAGCCACCTGACAGCGAGAGGCTGTGTAACCCAAACGCTCCCACCTGCAGCGAGCGCAGTGATATCATGGCTTAGCTAATGCGGTAGCTAGCACGGTGATATCATGCCTGAGCTAATGTGGTTAAAATCCCTCACCAGAGACCACAGGCTGGATGCACGCAGGTCCACCTGCAGGGTCCTGGAAACAGACCTGCTGGTGTCCTTCATGAGGAGGAATCTGTCTGGCCAGACATACAGGTTATAAAAAGCAGGTTTGTGAGTAGGACATCACAGTTGCAAATTTCAGGGAATTCACATGAATAATAGAAACGCTTAAGGCTGTTTGCAATCTTACACCTTTTTCCCGAAAATATTATCTGTCAGCTCAGACATTTTGGTCTTTGCTTTTTAGTTTTACACTGGAGCTACAATGATAATAAACAGGCCCCTATAGAGCCAGCTTTGGGGGCAGGAGCCCAAAGGGGAAATGAACAGCCTGAAAATTAATGACATTTTATTTTACTTTTTATCCTGAGAGCAAGCAGAGTTTGATGACACAAAGACTCAGAAATGCTTAAAATTAGTTTCTCAGGTTTGTGCTGATTTCAAAGGATCAGGCTTGATCTCTTTCACTAAAATGGAAGAGGTGTTATCCACTACTCTGTTGAACCAGTATGAAAAATAAAAGTAAATTAGAACTTTCTTCATTCTTTAAATGCCCACACAAAAAGCCAGGAATTCTTAGAGGTTCGTGTAGTTTTTATGAACAAGAAAAAAAAAAATAGTAATAAGCTATTACTGATCCAAATTGCTGAATGAGCTTGTACAACAGTGAAGAAAACCAAACTGACCAGTGTGGACCTAAATGAGACCCATTATGGGTGATACTGTTAACCAGGCAACCTCTTTAAGAGCATCTCAGAAAAACATCATTTGTCTCCACTGATGCTGACTGTATACCTGGCTGTTTAAAATAACCACATTATGGAAGCTGACGCCTTACAAAAATACTGTCCGTGCTTTATTGGTGGAACTTCCAGTTCTGCCTCTGTGTCAGGTTGGAGTTACTGAGGTGGATCATACATAGTTGCTGCTACTTTAACTTCAAGGACACCCAAGAGTGATGAAGCCCTTGGAATCCAAACCTCATCGACAAGCTCTAGTCAAAGTTTCACCAAAACAGCTAACAACCAAAACATAAAAAATGAAATATATTTACTATACACCAGTCGAAAGGGCACATGTACAGTCGGGGCATGCGCTAAGGCACCCCCCTGTTTATCTGTGCATGTTTCTGCAGAGTGATACAGCTCACTAATTGGCATTGTCCAAACTGCAAGTCTAAATGTCTTATCAGTTCAGGCCTCACTCCCATACTCCCCCTGAGTGCTGAGAGAGGGTTGATATATGCTATGTCTGATTGGGTGGTGGTGGGGGGGTGGGGGTGCCTCTGTAACACTTCACTGGGGAATACCCTTTATGGCGAACCCCTAAATGTAGCAGACTGATGTTTTCAATTAGGCCTAGTCTGAATGGGGGGCTTCCCAGCCCTGGACAAGCACAGGGCCTTTCCGATGCGTGGGGCAGGAGCCCTCATGACTTTTCAGCAGACCATAACTCAGGAGTTTATATAGGGAAGCAAAGTCAGCTAATCCAAATTGATCCGTCAGAAAGGAACCTGTGTGCTAACCAAAGAAAAAAAAAATGAACAGGACCACTTGGGCGACTATGGTAAGTCTGGGCTGGTTCACTGAATGAATGCTACAAAATTGATTCCTTTGTATTTTTAGGCAGGACATCATTGTTCACTTCTTTCATCTTTTATTAGTGATCTTCTTACATAATGTGAATTTCATAATTTGAATACATATTCTTAACCTAGTACAGTTTCCGATTTATGATATTTATTGTTTTAAATGATATTTTACCTGGGTATTATTTTACACAGGACGTATCTGCCAGAAAGTGTCTTTAAAATATCCCTAAACTATCATAAAACAATGTCAGACAGAGTATATGCAACCACTTAATGCAGTAGCTGTTGATGAGTGAGCATTTATAGGCACTAAACACTTTAGACATCTGGTTCCATTTACAGCCACTGCGAACAATTCTGACTGTGTACATTTCTTTAGAACAGAGCATCTTAATCATTGAATTATGTTCATTATGAATGTAAATTTGGAAAATCTGACTAAATCTCTAATTCCTCTCACTGGCTAGGCCTCTCCCTATCACATGATAGAACAAATGCAGGGAGGGTGAAGGTTAGGAGGTGCTCCTCTGAGACACGCAATGTCATCTGACGAATCTCCATACATGGGGAGGAACCATAACTACTTCATCTGTTTCACTATGAGATGCCTACATTGGCTAGCATCACGACAGTACTGCACCATTCCTCTTTTGTAGCATTTCTTCACACACTGATCATTCGCTCAAGCAGCTTCATGGGGAACCACTTGGAATTTCTTTTAAGGAAGACTTCAGAATCAAGAAAGATTTTTAAACATTTATGCATGTGACTCATGAACGGCACAGACTTCAGCATTTTGGACAATGTGTACTTTGAATATTCCTGAACCTGAATACATGTATTCACACTTATATACTTAAACTTACTTCGTACTTTACTTTTTGCATTCAAACTTAATGATTTTCCACCAGATTATTATCATTACACAAAACTGCCCATAATTATTACACAAAACTGCTCATAACTTGTCCTTTTGCTTGGATTGGTAGTGCTTAATTGTCACCCCGTGCCAGCACACCGCACATCACCAACAGAAACTGATCTGTTTAAACAGGGCCTCAGTGTAGATACTTTTTGTTCTTCCACTCTGAATTTTGTAAGATTTTGACAACCCCCCACATATAGCAGACACCTCTTCAGTTCAGTGTTTCTGCTGAAAAGTTACTGGCCTATATTTAGAAGCGGTGAGTGAGTGGAATGCAGTAGGATCAGCTCCTGCCCTGCACTGTAATCACTTCTATTAAAAAAAGCTGATCCTACATCACATCAGCCAGGGAGAGGGTGCTACATGTGTGTTGGAGACGTGGTGGAGTATGTGGGTAGAAAGAGCTTCTCTTTTTCTAACTGTTCAGAATTGGTGTGTGTGTGTGTGTCTGTGTGTGTGTGTGGGAGTGTGCTTGAGGGAGAGTGTTCCTGACCATGTAACACACATGCACACACACACACACACACACACACACACACACACACACACACACATACACACACATACACAAACACATACTGTCTTTTTCTCCTGGATAATAGCAGCTGTTCTAAACTCCAGCCAGTACACCCACCCACCACACACACACACACACACTCGGAGCACACAGGAAGTCTTCTCCGAATATAAGCCAAGACCCCAGTCAGACAGTCAGACAATGAGATAGTAGAGCTCTGGGAATAATCATTAATGATTTATGTTCACAAAATACATACACTAAAAGTTCTTGCACACACTGAGATTTTCTACCTTTGCATGTTACTTCATTTTTATCACAAACACACTCTATATTCTTGGCTAACAAATAAATGTACATTATGTACAGTATGAGTACCCTTGTTAGAAAATATCATCATTTTTATTCATCACTACTCTCTGACAAAAAGCCACCTAATATAATGATAAATATAATGTGAATCACCAGACGAGTGCTGAAACAGTTATTAGGAGTCAGACATGCACTGTTACAGATTTTTTGATCGTATGAAGGAAACCTGTTTTATTGGTCAAATTTATGATTGTTCATTCAACAACTTTCCGATGCTTAGCAAGAATAAAACCTTCAGTTTATGAGATGAATGGATAAGAGGTAAAAACCTGTGGTTTCCAAAAACTTTTGACAGAAAGTTTATACATTTAAAAGGAACCTGGTATTCCCACTGAGTGGTATAACCAGAATTGTATGGAATTGGTTAGAAACATAGGTTTAAAAATATCTATAAATGACAGCATAACCTGCCTGTAACTCACTGTTAAGATGTCACAACAAGTATTGTTCACTAATGGTTGAAGTATGTTATTAAGTCATCGTAGGTCCATGTGAGTCATGGGTGTCACATCTTAAGCCATAAAAAGTGCCTTTTAGCGATGTCATGTGAGAACTGTTTTAGTGCCCTAAAACCTTGTTCATAAATGTATTGTGTGAGTGTAAGGAACTTCCACATGACATGACAGTTCTTTACTAACTGAGGGGGTTTTCCAGGAACCACTGCAACATATGGAGGTTCTCTAAACAAAGATTCTTTCTACCCTTTCTGCCTCATTTTGGCTTCCTGGGCTGCAACCAACACCTACTTGCAGGCCATTCAGAGACGTGATGTACACTGATACGTTTACAGTTCCATACAGTATTGGCTCCTGAGTGGACTGAGCATCTTTGGTCCTGTCATCAGGAGATTGCAAGTTTGATTCCTGGAGATGCCAAAGCCCTCCGTGGCCAGGAGTCCTAGACAACAGGTTTGGTTTTAGTCTGGGTGGGTAGAATGGCCCCCATTCTTCCCCATCATTCAGTAACATTACCCTCCATTACATTGGGCTGTCAAGGTTATTGTATAAGTGGCAGCTTGAGAAATGCAAAAATGGGATATCTTAAAAATATAGTAATTATAATATTCATTATGTAAATGATGATAATAAAATAGTGAATCCTCTCTTTTATGCTACTAACTCCCCAGTCAGCTCAGTGTTGCATTGCAAGCCACACCAGCCACAGCCAGGTACCGGTTCACAGCCCAGTGGTTCTTCTAAGGCATCACGCCAAATATATATATATATATATATACAGGGAGTGCAGAATTATTAGGCAAGTTGTATTTTTGAGGAATAATCTTATTATTG
>JBBPCX010000114.1:1274918-1288023 GCA_037974365.1 Hydrocynus forskahlii | reverse complement strand
AGAGAGAGAGAGAGAGAGAGAGAGAGAGAGAGAGAGAGAGAGAGAGAGAGAGAGAGAGAGAGAGAGAGAGAGAATGGCTGTCTCTGTTCCTTTTTTATCAGTAGGTAAATGTCTTAATATACACACATATTAGTTGCCATGCAGCTGAGTCCAGAATAATTGTGTTGTGTGAAATTGCATAAAGCATTTCGCTCTAATGATGTCCATTTCAGGCCACTGTTGGATCAATTGTAAAATAAGTCATTTCAGGTGTATGTTAAAACCAGTTTGACCCCTTTAACTGCTTGCTTGTGATCTCAATACATTATTGAATAAGTAATATAAAGCCTTAATTACCTACTATGAAAATACTGTAAATAATCTATGCATAAAAATCTTGAAAACCATGAATTGTCTGACAACAATGTTAAAAAGAATCACATTTTAACAAAGTGGGCCTATGCTGACGCTACAGTATGTGTAAGTGTCAGATATAATTAAATTATGTCCATGTGATGTTTTTTTTTGGTTGTTTTTGTGTGGCCACCCGTAGGTTAAAATGAACCTATGAACCCCCATCATTTGAAAGGATCAACCTGAAATGCAGCTGGACACAGTTTTGGGACACAAACAGCTCTTGGAGCAGCTAAATAAAGTTCTGGAGGCTGTGTTGGGTGGGCGGTGTTGTAGAGGGCAGTGTGGGTTTGGGAGGGGGTGGTGGCTGCACAGAGGGAGGGGAGGAGCGGGCTGAGGTTGAGTGAGCACAATAGTTTAACTCCACTGGACTGTAAACACACTCGCAGCGCGTCGGTCCAGCAGGCTTTTCAAACACGTCCGACTTCTATAAAACAATCTTGTTGAATGGCCTTTTATGGCTCGCCCCAAAGAGACAGGGTTTTCTTTTTTCGTTCAGTTCCGTTCAACCTTAATGCCATTATGCCGGTTCAGCATAACGCAAATGTCTCTCGCCCTTCTCACTGCAGACAACAATACAGAAGAACATCCGACTTCTGTAAAGTCAACAAATGCCTTCTATGGTCTCTCATTGGTCAGATGCACATGCACAACAACACTAATGCAAAACCTTGCACAACTGTGACATGAAAGTGACCAAAGAGTGCAGTACAATATTTAAAATTCCAAAATACAATATTTATCATTACAACAAAATTGAGAAATGGGAGAAATAAATTGAAGTCATAATAATAAGATGATGTCATAATAGGCTGATATCAATTCAGCTACTTGCTACTATGAAGTTGCTATACTGGTCTGTCACTGGCCGCTTTTTATAACTGATAATTCTCTTCAGTTGTCCAGCGTGCTAAAAATCTGACCAAATCATGAATAGCTTTGGTTCAATTTGCCATGGTCTGCATCGAGTCCTCGCTTTTAGCTCACTGCTGCTGCTCTGCGATTGGCTAGAAAGCTATAACAGACTTTAGTCTGGCCCCCCACCACCCCCCAGTCCTGTCCAGTCTGTCTGGACAAGGTGGTCATGTGGAGATCACTGCTTACGCTCTTTTTTGGGTACTTGCTTGCGCCTGGTCATTGTAGGAAGCTGTAAAACACTGCTGGGGCAATAGGAAGGCGATGGGTGGGTACGGTGCCTCTTCCAAATGCACAAACACACTCTCGCTCCACCTCGTTCACACCCATCGTCTCTATGAGAACTATCATGGCCAGAAAACTCCCTCTATCCCTTTCTCTTTCCTGCTCTCTCCCCCTCCGACTCTCTCTCTCTCTCTCTGAGGATCAGCAGTCTCTCTGGACAATAGACTCAGCAGTGGTCCCCTGATTGCTTCCTTTCACATGGTAATGTGCATCTCTGCTCCTCTCCATGTGCTTTCTTAACTCCCCACAAATTACAGTTTACCAGCCACACAGGAAATAAAAGGGGGGAAAAAATCCAACGCTGCACATTTTTTTTTTGCCTCTTTTTCTATCTTTTTTTTTTTAATTCACCAAGCTGACATGTAGATGTGGTGGTTAAGTGCAGCCCTCTGGGCCTCTGATCATGCCTTAATTGTAGCAGTCAATTGTAGCCAAACGCTCTCTTCAAGCCCTTCTCTCTTACAACAAGCGTCAGGATCAAAGGGGAATCAACTCCCTTCAGTTTGGCCTGTTTAAGAACCAACCGAACGAAGACAGGGCGAGGGAGGGAGAGAGAGACAGAGAGAGAGATGCTGACATATGACAAACGTTACACCTCTGCTACACTTAGAACCAATACTGGTCTTTTTTTACACCTATCATGTACAAAAAAAGATCCCCATTACCAGGGACCAATCGTGGTAGTCCGAGGTCCCTGAGCACCTTCGAAGAGCCTCTGAATTATAACAATAATAGACAACAAGAGAACCGGTAAGTGAGATTAAACAATAGCTCACGTGTTCATGTGCACTTTAGGCAACACGAATGTTTGTTACTTTTTAATAAACCAAATTAGCCTTTTGTGCACATCTAAATTTGAATCATGATTTCTCTTTTCATTTGAAGCCGTAACACAGAAACTGAGGTAGTCCCACACACACTGAAGGGTCCAATCACTGCCACACACAGCCCATTTGAAGGACAAAATCTCATGAACAAATAATAATGTAACACTTGAGGGGCTTGAGAACAGATAACATTTCTTCATTTATTTCGTTTATTTAGCCATTCGTACACATTCAGTGTCTGCTCGTTCATCTAGAGATCTGCAGTGCAAAGTCTGATGTATTCGAGCCCCTAAGGACCCCAAAGTCTGAGGCCCTCCGGGGCCCTTGGGTGCTGAAAGACTCAGGACGGTGGCCCCACTGGCCCAGTCTGTACATCATCACACAATATTATGATCAAATATACGATACTTTGCTGTAGTTTCTTAATATTGGTGGTAAGCTTTTTGTGGCATAAACACCTTTTATTACTAATACAAACATATTGTATTCAAATGTTATTCTGCTACAACAGATCATTAAAACTGTTATTTACCGTGTTTAAAAAAAACAGAAGATGACATCACTTATGGCCAAATGCAAACACACCATACACTCTGCTGTGTACTGAGTAACTGAGAGGAAGAAAAAGGTCAAACATGTGACCACTATGTTCTTTTATGAGAAATGTTGACTGAACACAAAGATTGTATTGTATTACTTTGCACGCTACAGGTTATATAAGTTACTGTTGCGCTTTATTACCGTCGTATTACTCTCTCTTTAATTATCACCCCCTCCATTGCTCTGCACAGCCCTCCACCTCTCTCGCCCCCTGCGGCTGCGGCCTGCCTGCTTTTATGGCACGGCATCGTGCACAATGGCCGGCACCGTCATATGTCTAATAACGGCATTGCTGTTTTAATGCAGTGCGTCACAGGATCCCACCATGGTCCGAGAAAAGCTGTCCAGTCGTATTCGTCAAGAACACTTTATTGATTTTCTTAACTCTGTAACACTCCACTTACAAGAATGTTTCCCTGTGTGAATGCTCATCCCACGCCTGGGCAGAGGGACTGAAGTTAGGGCTATTAATTATATCTCTGCGTCCCTGAGAGAATCCGCTCTCACACACTCACACGCGCGCACATATAGGCACTTTAAAAAGACTCATATGCAAATGTGTGTAGAGATTAAAGATACAACAATTATTCCAGTGCTTGATTAATTATTCATCTTAACGGCAGTCAATTATTAATTTCGGCGAGTGATAAGTCATCCGCCCTGAGTCAAAGTTTTCCTGTTTTTTTCCCTCTCTGTGCTTACCTTTTTTAGGCCGGGAGGCTGTGGAGAGAGATGGAGAGAGAGAGAGAGAGAGAGAGAGAGAGATAGAGGGAGAGAGAGAGAGAGAGAAATCCTGTCAATGTCAAAATTAATTGGGTGTGTTTTCTGCCTCCACTCTTGTGGCTTTGCTTCACAAAGCTGGAACATCAAAATAGTCAAAAATGCTGCTTTTTTTGATGCTTCCAATCTGGTACTTTCGCATCTCCATGGACTTGACCTCTTTACAGAGAGAGAGGGAGAGAGAAAGAGAGAGAGAGAGAGAGAGAGAGAGAGAGAGAGAGAGAAGGAGAGAGAGGCAGAGAGGGAGAAAAGAGTACATCGTGAATCCTCCTTTTTTCTGAGCATATCACACGCCTTGATCTGCGTAAATGCAGAGAGTTGGTTGGTAATGTGGTCATTCTGTGTTCTGCGAGCTCCACTCTTGCCTTCTAATAGCGGTGGCATAATAAAATCAATACGTTATTTGATGTGGGCATGTGTAGCTGCGGAATGCCTAATGCAGCCCGTCGCCAGTTCAGTGGGCTTTCAGATGCACTAGGCTGAGCAACATCTGACGCTGGTTTTGATTTGCTGTCCGCCGGGCCTACAGCGAATGTAAACGAAGCTCGTTTTTGTATGTTCGAGAGACTTTGAGATGGCGCGCCGCTCTTTCAGATCACACACACTCTCTGTGCTCTCTAATTGTCCATCAGTCTGTCATGTGTTTTATTTTTTAGCCTCCCCTCCTCCACCACCACCAAAACCACCACCTTTTTTTCTCCTCTCCCTTCTTTTTTATTTTGCTATGTGTGCGAGAGTGTGTACGGGTTTGTGTGGGTGCGTGCTTGTATTTGTAGAGCGCAAATTCTGGCAACCGGGATATGACAGACTTGGCTCTGGTGAGAAATAGCGCATTCCGGGCTGAGCTTAAGAACAAGCACACACACACACACATTTGTATATACACACACACACAGGCGTGCGGCATCTAGAAATCTCGAATCTGCTCATTCAAATCACCCACTTTACATTTTGCGTGTGCCTGAGTGTGTCATTCATTAAACAGACTATCAGAATATCATTAATAATTCTTAAAGCATTAGGTATTACTACATGCATAATATGCGCGGCACGGACGTGTGTTTGGAGCGTGTTCGGAGCTGTGAACGCTGTCTGCTTTTTTGGCTCATAAGTGATGATGTAAATGCACACGCGCAGGTGATAATTATGCAAATCGAATCGGCGCTTGTATTCCTCGTGCTGTTCTGGCCCAGGCGGTATGTAATGATCCCTCACATTAGCTGCAAGGAAACAGACTGGAGGCCGCGGGAGAGGAAAAGGAGGAAGAAAAAAAACAAAAAAAAAACTGACGGGTCTAGCTATCAGATCAGATGTGTGCATGCGCTTTTATTCCTCGAGCTAATTTCTTAACGCCCTGACTGAGTGGTGAGGACATACTTAGCCTTTTAGCCCTTTCTGTGGTTCATAATGCAGCTAAACACACCTGTATGCACGACAGGCAGAGGCAGTTTTAATGTAAACCTTTCATCAGACAGACAGGCTTACTGTTATTAAGACTACTAACCAGTTTTTGTCTTGTAACTACTAGAAATTATTTTAGTAATCACGATAAAAAATTCAAGAACTACTATACATTATTAATTAGCTGTACAATAAATGATGCAGTAGCTCCTAGGAATTATTTGGCAACTAATATGAATTATTTGGCAACAATTAAGAATTACTGAGTAACTACTGTAAATTATGCAAAACTGTAAATTATTAAGTAACTACTATAAATTAACATGTAACTGTAATAAATGATTCACTAACTTCTATGAGTTTTTTTTAGTATCTACTATGAATTATTCAGTATCTGTTGTAAAATATACAAAACTATGAATTATTCAGTAGTCTCTAATAAGCAAGTACTAATACAATCTGAGCAGTTATGAGATTGAGGAATTGAAGTGCAGGCCCACATAAGGGGTCTAAGGGGTTAAAATGACTCAGGCTCTAAAAAAAATGTGTGTGCGCGCACATGTGTGTGTGTGTGTGTGTGAGAGAGGATGCGTGCATATGTGTGACAGAAAGAGAGAAAAAGAAGGAGAGAAAACACTCTAAGGATGTTCTCACAGACAGGAAATAACTTCCTTTCCCCCTTCTCTCACTCTCTCTCTCTTTCTCTCTCTCTCATTCTCTTGCTCACCCTTTTCCTACCACCTGTGTGTACTCTGCTCCATCCCTGCTGCAGATGTGAGATTTTCTGGGACTTTCTCATGGACTTCCTTTCTGTACTGGTCGGAGAGCCAAAGGGGAGCAAACACTGTGAGAGAGAGCACACACACACACACACACACACACACACACACACACACACACACACACACACACACAAAAAGACATTAACTTCTGTCTTATAAAACAAACTTCCATAGGCACTTTCATAGGTTTCTGAATGAAGCAGTGTCTGAACAACACAACTGGGTAGCAGTTATTGAGTAATTGAGAAGATTTCTATTTAACTTGATAAGGTTCTTTATGGTTTTGAAACTATCTAGGCATGGCACATTAAAAATGGTCAAAATAATAATACAGGAATGAGCTGGGCATGTGTTTAAAGTGTGTTTTCTTTATTTCAGCAAGACCTCCGTCATCTGGAAGGAGAGCAGAAGGGTGAGGGAACTGTTTTACAACGAAAACGTGAGGCATTTACTGTGACAGTCGTGATGTTTTATGGTGCTTGCTCTCATCTAAATCCTGCAGTCATATAAGTTTTAAGTGTTACTGATTCCTTGACATTAAGACAACGGTTAGCTATAACTGTTAGTAGACTTGACCTATTGTGTGGTCAAATTCTGCCTTTCCACTGTTTTATATCAATGCCAAGTATATCTGTGTTTCAGTAATTTCTATTTATGGTTATATGACATTAAATGTCTAATAAATGCCACACAATATAGAATAAATCTCAAACAGCAGTAAATAAAGGGATGTTTTTTATACCTGATTACAGTATGATTTGTCAGACCTTCCATTCTTTTTTTATTTTATTTATTTTTGATGGATCAAATACAGTAATGGGTGGAGGCAATTATAAATATGCCAAGAAATGTTTGCATAATGAAGAAACAGTGAAGGGAAACCTAACATATATACATACACACACTCACGCACACGTGACAGAGAGGGTGCTGAAGGGTGTCCTGTTTCCTCCCTTTAACCCCGAGGTTGGAGGCTTCAGACTGTAAGGCCGCTTCGCACTGTATGTAATATTCACCCAAGTAACGAGAGCAGGGCAGCGATCAGCCGGCAGTGAGAGAGAGAGCGAGAGAGAGAGAGAGAGAAAGAGAGTTAGAGAGAGATAGAGAGAGAGAGAGAGAGAGAGAAGAAAACAATACAAATTTAGGACAGAAATGACGTGACTTCTCCAACATGACTATATCCATCCCACTAGAATAATAATCAATAAAAAATAACAAAACAAATAAAACGTAAATTCTAAACGAATGCAGTTAAAAGAGACAGAGACAGAGAGAGAAAGAGAAACAAGAAAAAACAAAATTACAGCCAAAAAAGAACAGAAATTACCTGACTTCTCCAACATGACTGTCTCCATCCCAATAAAATAATCATCAATAAATATGTAAAAAAAAAACAAATGAAACCTAAACGATAAAGGTATACAGTTGAAAGAGAGAGAAAGAGAGAGAGAAAGAGAAGGGGGGAGAGAGCTGTACCTCTTCACCACAAAAACTAGTCAGAGTTCTTAGTGTGAATTAAACCCCAGTGACATGCATGTAATTCGGTACTTGCTCTAAAATGTAGATGCTTTCTGAGGATCCTCCAGTGCTGTAGCCTCTGCTGCTCCACCGGGACTCTGTGGATCCTGGGAGACTAAACAGTCCAACCCCTCACACTCATTCACCCTAAGACACTGAAAACAACAACAGCATACTTAACAATTTGTAGTAGAGAAGAACAGAGGAAAAAATGCAATCATCAGTTAAAATGTAAAATAGATCGTATTTGTAGGCAGATAACAAAGATACCAACAAGAGTGTTGCTAGCACTACTACTGCTTATTATAATGAATAACAATAATAATAATAATAATAATAATAATAATAATAATAATAATAAATGAGTACCAATGTGAAACACTCTGTCCAGTGGTGCTCCCCCTCCCGCAGCTGCTGCCTTCTCAGCTCCAGATGTTGAGGATATTGAGGTACCTTTTCCCGCAAGCTCTTCAGTCTGATTGGCTTTGAACAAAAGCATCAACTGATTCTGGAGCTCCCTGAAACCGCCCCAACCCACCCCATCCGAAAATGCCCCCAACCTCGCCCCACACCTTACCCCACCCCAAAACACCCCCAACCCCCCCCCACACCCCCTCCTCTCCCATGCACCCGAAAAAAAAAAAAAAAAACACAGCCCAACAACACCCCTTAACCCAGCCCACCCTAGCCCCCTCAGCCCCCTGGACTGATGATTTAATTATCCGCCAGATGAGAAACGGAGGCAGAGCTGCTTTATTTACCCCACCAGTCCCATCCTCTCTCAGAAAGATGGGGCTTCGGTCCCAATTCATAGCACAGAAATGTTTCCCAAATTATAAATAAATAAATATATAAATAAACAAACAAACAATAATAAAATAAACAGGTAAACAAATAATAATAATCCATTTATTGAAAACATTTCCCTTTTAATTCGCATAAAAAATTAATGTTTAAAACACAAACCTAACACGTTAATAAGGAACCACGCTCACGTTCGATGGCTTTAAATCGACTATTATAGTAAGTTTAGGTTACTTTTTATTATTATTTTATGTATTTATGTATCAATTTATGTATGTATGTATGTATGTATGTGTATGTATTTATTTGTTTGTGTATGTATATAATTACGTATTTATGTGTGTAAGTATGTATGTATTTATGTGTGCATATGTTTATTTATTTGTTCTTACCTGTCACCTGGGCAACCTTCCCTTTAAGAGAGCGGGGCACGGCGCAAGCCCGAGTTCTGGCGGGAAATCCGCGCCGTTACCGAGGCGACGGTTTGAAGAAGAGTCCTGAGAGGAAAACTCACACCACCAAATCGACTAGAGCAAACAAAAAACACACAAAAAAACACTCACCCGTCCACTCTATTCCACCCTCTTCAGCCCGGTCTCCGCAGCTCCGAGCCGCCTCCGCCCGAGGTCCCGGCAGAAATGTCTGTGTTCATTTATTTTCGCTACTTTTTATCAGAAAGAGAGAGAGAGAGGCTAGCGCTCCAACTTTCTGTTAGCATAGCCTCTCACTTCGACGCCATTTCGCTTTCGCCTCGTAAAAGAGGGAAAGAGGAGAAAGGGAGAAACGGGTCGAGGTGGGAGAGCGAGAGAGAGTACGAGAGAGAGGAGGAGAGGGGGAGAGAAGAAAAGAGAAAAGGAAAAAAAGTTCTCACGGTTCCCAGAAGATGCTCACGTTTGGTCCTCCTCAATTATCCCTCCCCGTGAAGATAGGTGGCGCGTGTTTCAGCCTCTCTCTCTCTCTCTCTCTCTCTCTCTCTCTCACTCACTCTCTTTCTCTGTCTCTGTCTCTCTCTCAGTCTGTCTCTATCTCTCTCTCCTCTCCTGTGTGTGTGTGTGTGTGTAACAGCAAAGAAAAGGAGAGAGAGAGAGAAGGAAAAAAATGTCATTAGAAGAGGCGTAACACGTCAGTCCGTCCGCAGGTTGCTTTCCTGGAGTGGCTGAAAGGGATCAGTCCCAACCTGCACGCCAGGAATAACGCTGCTCCAGCTCCAGCCCAGGCTTTCTACCCCTTTTTACCACATTTACTCCTCGGATCCGCTTCTTTCCCCCCCTCTTTTATGCTGAAAGCCCCGCCACGGCTCCTCTACAAACTGCCCCCCGTTTTTTTCTTTTTTTCTTTTCTTTTTCTTTTTTTTTTCTTTTCTTTTTTTTATCCGATACGACCAGCATCGACAAAGATAGAAACGTAAACACAAACAAGGTAGGTGACTTGTCTTTTTCTTAACACATTTCACATAAACGAGCCGGAAGGCAGGATGGATTTCTGTGCGTGTGCCTGTGTTTCACTGATGCAGGAAAAGTAGGTGCGAATGGGAGAACTCACCTTTAGGTTCACCTGGACAGGTGCAAAGGTGCGCCTCTTTCCTATTGGACAGAGGAGTTCAGGTAGAAATCTCAGAATAGGGTTTTTTAAACACAATCTGAAGTAAAATACCGGTAAAAACATTTTTTTGCATAATTCACACATTATCACGAGTTTAGAAATAGATAAAAACTAAATAAAAATGACAAATTAATTAAAAAAATACTTTTCTCCTCGCTTTTGCAAAATTGCATTTTTTAAAGAAAAAAGAATTCTCGAGGCTTTTGGAGTCAAGCACGGGACAATTTTGCGTGTTTTAAGAGCACGCGCTATCAGGACAGCACGAGCTCCGCGTGGTATCTCGAGAACATCGTCACCACTCACCATCCTGAAGGAAAATCACTTCATCTTTTACTAAACATTTACAACAAAGACTGGTGAGTGAGGATGAGGAGAATGATGAGGATGAGGATGGTGAGGATGTTCTGAAAGTTTAAGCCGTTCGCACCAAATCAAACGAGGCCACGTTGAAGAAGTGAGAAAAAAAATAATAAACAAACACACACAAAAACTTACTTTCAAATAATAATAATAATAATAATGATTATTAGTAGTAGTATAATAATTATAATAATACTAAATCTACGACAAATCAGTCATTCTAATTATTTAAATTTATCTACACTATAAAAAAACAACATTTAAATCACCGTTCAGTTCTTTTTTCTTTTCTTTTCCCTTTCTTTTAATGATGTACTGATTTATTCCTCGTGTTTTTAGAGGGGTCGTCCGTCCCGGGGAGATGTTGCCCCTCCGAGCTGCAGCTTTAAGAGACCTCCTGTTTTACGGAACGCACTTTCTTCTCCTTTTCTTTTTGCGTGCAACAGTTAGTGTGTGTTTTTTATCGATCATTTCTTTTCTTTTTTTTGTTTTCTCTTTTTTCTCTTCAGGGCCATATTTTCCTACACATTTTACACATTTACAGCCCAGGTCCCATTGAAACGGAGTCCCCCCCCTCCACACACACTCAGTCACTCACCCAGCGTTTGGGCCAGTGTCTCCTCCAACGCCCCTTTTTATTCCTACGTTTCCACCGCGCACCGTGCTCTCCAAGCTCCATTCCGGGGCTTTTTTATATCACCATCCTGCTCCCCAGTGTGTGTGTGTGTGTGTGTGTGTTTGTTGAAGAAAGCAGCGCCTGCATTGTTGCTGTGTGTGTTTGGTTTTGTCAGACACTGAGGCTGCTGCTGCTGCTGCTGCTGCTGACTGAAGGAGTCGCGTCCATGCGAGCTGCTGCCATCTGATCCAGACACACACACACACACACACAAGCACGCACGCACCCACACACACACACTCCCCATCAATGAGGCAGGAGATCATGGCGGATGGGCCCCGGTGTAAGCGGCGAAAGCAAGCCAACCCGAGGAGGAAAAACGGTAAGAGGAACATCTTTTAACAGTCCCGGAGTGGAAGCTATGGAAGTGTGGAGGACTGGAGGGTGGTGTGTGTATGTGTGTGTAAGCGGTGGCTAACGGGACGCACGTCGCGTGATCCCGTTATTTCATTCCCCTCTCCTCATCGCGGGGTTAAATGAAAAGGGGTTGAAAGAAAGGTGTCAGGACTTTTGTATTCATTCATCCGTTATTTATTTGATTTTTTTTTCATGCGTTGCCAGTTCCAAGTTGGAGCGAGTGTGAACGAAAAGGGAGCAAAGTTTTGCAACTCGCCGTCCAGAGAATAAACACGCGGCGTCCGTCCGAGCCGGGTTGCCAGTTCGTGCATAAACGCGCCTTATTCTCATTCCCCTTCTTCCTCTTCTTTTCTTCTGTCTTTTAAGTTAAAACGTCATTTAAGGAGATGGCACTCTCTCTCTCTCTCTCTCTCTCTCTCTCGCTCTCTCTCTGTCTCTCTCTCTCTTTATCTCCCCCTCCTCTTTTCTCTCTCTCTCCGCGATATCAATCACCCATTGGCAAAAATGAACCGATCTGTACAGGTTCGGCTTTTAAAAAAAACCCCAAAAAAAAACTCAACGAAGATTGTCGTCGGAAACAAAACACACACAGCACATTCCGTCGCTGTGACAAGTGACCTGTACCAGAATAATAATAAGAAGAATAATAGTAACATTATGATGATTATGATGATGGTTACTATTATTATTAATAATAAACTGAGCGCGTGTACTTTTCCCAAGTGCGTGAGGCAGCACGTGCGGACCAGAGGCTCTGGACTCGGACAGTTTGGGTTTTGTTGAGGAAATTGTAGAAAGTCACTGTTTAACTGCATCGTGGCTGATAGGCGAAGGCTGCTGTTGTTAATTCTCCCTGTGAGTGTGTGAGAGTGTGTTAGTTTTTTAATTCCGCTCCTTCACGGGGATTAAATGCCCAGAAAGGCGCTCGGTTGCCTCGGCACTCCGCCACTCTCTTCCCCGGGATGGCAGATTTTCTCCCCCCTCTGTGGTCCCCCCTCCTCCTCCCTCTCCTCCTCCTTTTTTCTTTATTAAACGTTTTGTATTGATCCGCTAAAATCAATGACAGTAGTTGTTGAGGGGTCTTTTGCTTCTCGACTGACAACACGACTAAAGAAAAGACCCCCCCCTCGCTCGTTTATAAGTGTCCGAGAAACAAACATTTAGTGTTGTTTTCACTGCATGCTCAGAAGTCACGGACTGCAGGCTTTGGACGCAGAAAAAAGGCTTAAAGTAAATAATGTGGCTGATGATTAAGGCACTGTGACATTGCTGTTGAAGCAAATGTGTTAAACGTGAAAATAAAACCCTCCGTACATGAGATTTCGTAGGGAAATGTTTGCGTTTTTTTAAATACCTTTTTATTTTACGTGTTGAAGGACGGCCGTAAGGATTAATGTGAGGATGTGTCGTTGTGGTGTGTGCCAAAACAGGGTCAGTTTTTATACATGTTTTTCTTTATTATCTTGTTATCTTGTTTTTGGCGTGTCCTGCCATGCCTGCCCCTGTGGGGAGCGGCTGGGTTTATCTGTGCTGAGTGTGTATTTCTCTCCCCGGTTTGGTATTATAGGGCTCAGCTCCACTCTGGACGCGTCTGATAACTCATCATGTGACGATAGTTATCAGAGTGATAGTGAGAGGCTGGGTAACATTCGCAAAATTATTTGTGCTGTAGGTGTGTTGTACAAATAGAACTTTATACAATTATGTGTGTCTATTTATATATATATATATATATATATATATATATATACCCACACACACACACACACATATAAATAAACACACACCACACACCTCTCACTCTC
>JBBPCX010000114.1:1253411-1264327 GCA_037974365.1 Hydrocynus forskahlii | reverse complement strand
GTGTGTGTGTGTGTGTGTGTGTGTGTGTGTGGGTGTGTGTGTGAGAGAGAGAGAGAGAGAGAGAGAGAGAGAGAGAGTAGCCAGGTCACAAGGCTAAACAATGTAAAGTTAGGACAGACAGCCCTGGAATCATTTTGTCCTTTTTCTACATTCTTTTGTCTCTATTTCTCTGTCTTTCATTCACTTCACAACAGATCAGTTTACTGGCATAATTATTTACAGTAAATATGAAATTCTCTCTAAATGCTCTCTCTCTCTCTCTCTCTGTCTCTGTCCGGCTCTACCAATCTCTTTTTCTTACTTGAAATAGCCATTTATTTCATATCCTTGATCATTGGTTAAGGGCCGTTATGTACAGTATGTGTGAGTTTATAAAGGTACATGAAGTGTTTGTGTGTGTGTGTGTGTGTGTGTGTGTGTGTTTTGCGGTACCACGATGAAGTGGAACTGTTGCACATTTTTGTCAAATACAAACATTTAGATCTTTTTTTTTTAATAGTTATTTTATATGTTGATGAAAGGTTATACTAGTGGGATATATAATATATATCCTACCAGTATATCAAATACTATCAATAATGTCAAAATGATATAGAAATTAGCAGGTAATTGTTACTTGCTTCAAAGAAAAATGATCTACATTGGGCAGATGTTCAGATTTTATGAGAATTCAGACTTTTTCATGTCATATTTATTGTTCTCCAGAAGTGTTGAGGTCATGCTGGGCTGCTAAACTAAAATTATCCATCCACAACTGGAAATGTTAAGCTCAACATGACTGCACCACATGACTGGATTTTTCAGTTCAATAAAGTTTGTCTAACCTAGCAACAGTTGTTAGGAGGGAACACATTTGCCTAGCCAATAAGCAGTGTGGTGCTGTTCCTTTAGAAATGGATATCATGTGCCTGCTTTACCCCCACTCCCCCCCCCCCCAATTTTCTCTCTCTTCTTCTCTCTCTCTCTCTCTCTTTCTCTCTCTCACACACACACACACACATACATTTTTGCCTCCTTTGTTTGCTGGCATAGATTTGCTATTGAGGCTACCTATTCGTTAGGTTGTTGTAACACAGGGATTCAATCACGGCAGATTGGCCAAATGCGAGATGAAAAGCTTTTGTGGCTGCCACAGAAAAGGTTCCACCATTCTTTCCCTGTAATATTCCTCTGTAGCGGAGCTTACTGTCCTAAAGTGGTGAAACTTTCAGAGCGTCGCGCTGCTCCAATTCTGTCTCTGCAGCGCTCGCGAGCATTCAGCAAAAGTTCATTGTAAAGCATTTGAAATCCCTTAAGAGCAGAGTGGAGGAGATGGAAGCTGCTTAACGTGGAGTTTTATTAGCCAGCATGGAGGAGAACGGTGAGGAGAGCTTTTCTTTCCCCTCTTTCTCTCTCTCTCTCTCCACTGCTATTACTCTCTTTCTAGGTTTGGTGCATCAGTTCTCACACAAGCCCATATTGGATATTGGAGAAGTCAGTTGCTGAACACCAACAACCCCAACCACACGCCCCCCCCGCCCCTCTTCCCTCTATTTCTCCTTTTCTGTTCTCTCTGTTTCCTGTCCTTATGTTTTCATTTGCACAGGGTCTACTGTACTCTCTCTCTCTCTTTCTCTCTCTGTTGTGCAGGCAGTAGTGGGTTAAAGTGCTGTGATGGTGGTGGAGTTTAGTTAAGCGCAGAACAAAGCCCTGGAGATGGCTGGCTGCTGTTGTGCTTGCTGCATTTTGGCTCTGTCACCCTCCTGCAGGATTTAATGCTCCGTTTGGCTCTCCAGGCCACGCTAATATTCACACAGCCACTCGCCTCTGCCTTCTGCACCGCTGTTTCAGTCACTGAGAAAAAAAATTTAGATATACATACAAAGTTTCTCTCAAAAGCTCTGGAGCCAGTCAGAAACAAGAAACAAGTCAGAGGGAGAGGAATATAAATACTTTAATTCTCTCTCTCTCTCTCTCTCTCTCTGTCTGATTATGAGAACTCGCATCCTGTATTTTCTGGCTTTGATCGTAACTCCTGGAGGGACTTTTTTGCTTGGTCATTTTTTTCTCTCTCCGTTTCATGTTGTGGTCAGTGCAAGGGTCCTTCAGTTTCTGAGACAACTTGCAACATAACCACTCTCCCAGGCAGCTTTTTTAAAGGAACAAAACAGGACAGGAAGAGGAATGACATTAAAAAAGTCAAATGGGAGCAAACAATTTAGCATATTACTGTTGTCTGTAACTCTTTTTTATAACTACTTTTTAACACCAGCATTTGTCCTTTACATCACCCTGAACATTTCACAAAAAATGGACAGAAATGAAGTGGCCCAAAAATAACTTGAAATAAAGTGTTCTACATTTTTTGTTCTCCTACAAACCTTAAAGATAAAGATTACATAAAGGTACATAACTTTTCTTTGACTTTTGTTAAAGATTTAGATGTTTTGTTTTCGACAACAGCGACACGCTCGCAGTTGACCAAATCCAGGCCCCTCTGTAATAATGCTTTCTGAGCAGCTTCCCAGCTAGCAGCTAAGCTGCTCTCTCTTGACCCTGTGGCATGTGTGCTGTGTGGTTATTGTGCTGGAGTCGGGTAGAGGAGAGGGGTAGTCAGGGGATCGGTTACCCAGGGCAGGAGAATGTCTCCTGGACACAGCTCTGGACCCTGATAGGTATCCAGAGTGTCTACTGGACTGAGACTTGGAAGTGTGGGTTGATGAACTGATGATCATGTGATATTGGGAAAAAGTTGCCCATTTAACACTGTTATTTTTGTTGTCAATAAACAGCAACAAGATCAAATTTAACAACTATTTTTTCTGCTCTTGCAGTTTCATTGGGTAGAAAACTTGCCCTGTATGTGTCAGTGTCTTTGTGTAAATGTATGTATGTGTCTCAGATTCCTCCAATGACATCAGCATAAGTGTGAGGAGCCCATAAAGCCCAGGAGGACAAAATTCAGAATCTTCTCCACGTCCGGTGATATTTTCATGAGCCTGTAAAGTCCGTGCCTGCACCTTCCTCCACTTTACGCAGCAGTTAGGGGGACAGTGGCTTTCGCCGAGCTCAGTATTTACTTAAGGAGCAGATAGTCTGAGGCAGCTGCTGGGAAGAAAAAGGCAGGGATTTGCCTCGCAGATGATAATTTGTAGATTTATTCGGAATGAAGCTTCATTGGCTGCCCAGGTCTCTCCGCTTCGGCAGGAACTCAGGAGGCATCTGCAGAGCGGCTCGCTGTGGCAATTACGGGGTTAACCAAATTAAACAATTTGCAAACAGATGAAGTCAGTCAATCCAAGACTTTTTTCTTTTTTCTTTTTTTTTTTTTTTTGCAAAACAATTACGAAATTACAGTAGATAAAAACTGTTCTCTGTCACTATTTATGCAATCAACATGACGAAGAAACAAAACAATTTAATGTGGAAAAAAAACCCATCCTTCATCTGCATTATAATTACTTCTTTTTCACATCTACACGCCGGTTAATTAAAATTGTGATTAAATGCGTCTGCGCTGCCTAAGATGTCTTCCCCTAAACAGGTGGTACGGAATTTAAAAGTAAAGAGAGAGAGAGAGAGAGAAAAAACGTAATTAGCATTGGAAATGGAGAAATTGCCTGCAAGAATCGGTGTTAATTTCAGCCTCTGATGAGGTAATTTATAAAACGCGCCATTGCCGAGGTTCTGAGAATGCGCGATTGCCATCCGGATGCTCCGTGCCTTCCCCTCAGCAGGCAGGGGGAAACTGTTTGCAAAATACTGGAGCTTTCCTAAAGCACGGAACTGCTCACTTTGACTGTTAGTACAGGCAGCGAGGGTGAAGTTTAGGACCAGCTTTTCTGATGGGCTGATCCCAGTGCAGAAACTTACACCTGATGTGGAAAGTTTAGATTACAAGGTAATACTGGAGCGTGGCCTTGTTAGCATACAGAGCTAGCATGTACTTTTTCCTTAACTACTCATCTAATCATTGGAGAAAGTAGTAGATCTGTGTTGTGTCTGTATACACTCCTATGATTATCATATGTAGATACATATATATGATAAGTATGTACAACCTAATGTCCTGACAATATAAAACAGTGTGTGTGCATCATGTTCCTTTGTCCATCGCTCTGCTCAGGTTAAGAGGCTGAAGCTCCTTGTGGAGGGAAGAGAAAGAGCAAGAGATACACAGAGAGTGAGAGAGAGAGATAGAGAGAGAGACAGACACTGATGGCTCTTCCTCCTAACATCCACCATCTTAATTACACAAGTGCTCATCATCAGCTCAGACTGATTACAGGAGAGAGAGAGAGAGGGAGAGAGAGTGAGGGAGTCACTCGCAGTGATCATTATTGCTAGCGGCAGGGTTTCGGTGGGCTAGTTACACATTATATGTCATTGAGTATGAAACAGCAGAGGTGCTTTGCTAATCGTATTAGAATGCGGCACTTTAGTGGCTTTATAATGTGACAGCGGACGGCTGGTTCGCGTAGAGCACTGCTGAAGGAAAACAGCGACAGCGCTTTTGTTTTATTTGTAAACACAAACACGTTTGATAAATTAAACTCGGAGCCGAACAGCATTGCCATTTTGCACACACTCTTGGAACCCTCCTTCTTTCGAGCTTGTTGCGCAGTGAGCGGCCTGTAATAGCCACACATACACACAAAAACAAAAATACACACGCACACACACACACACACACACAAGCACACACACTCCCTCCCCCTGTGCTTTCCTGCGGTCTGGCCAGCCAGCCACAAAGCTTGCAACTTTTAAAGTGATGTGACAAATTGTAGGTGCTTTTTCTCGCAGTTGGTGAAAAGTGTGCAGTGTGTTCATACCATGTTGGGTTGCAGCATCCAGAGACTTGTGTTTAGACCTGTCACAATTACTTAAAATATACTTAATATTGTACTGTGCTGTGGTAATTCTCTGTCTATCTATCTATCTATCTATCTATCTATCTATCTATCTATCTATCTATCTATCTATCTATCTATCTATCTGTCTGTATATATATGTATGTGTGTGTGTGATGTGTGTGCATTTTGGCACCCATCGGTTTTAGTAGGCTTCCCAGTCTTTTTTTCAAATTTTTGAATTTTTAAAGGATTTGGTACATTACATAAATAATTGGCATAATAGTCATATTATTTCATAACTGATAGACAGTGCTTAACTGCCTTGTCCTGTGCATGTCAACTGGGGTCCAGTGTTATTTATCTCTAAGGGGTTCAATACAGAATAAATGCAGTGGGTTTCTTTCACACCCACATGCATGCACACACACACACACACTCACACACACACGCACACACGCACTCACACGTACTCACATACACACACACACACACACACAGACCTCTTGCTCTTCCTCGCTCCTCTTCCCCAGCATATCCCTTTATTATGATTTCGCTGTATTCCTTTTGGAGTCACTTGACTGCTCGGGTCATGCTCTATCTGACAGGCATTCCAGAGTTTCACACACATATTGTTCAGTGTGAACATACCTTAATGCAGTCAGACACACACACACACACACACACACACACACACACACACAAAGTTCTGTATGAGTGTGCTGTAACTGAGCTGGATGTTGCCCACTGGAGTGTGGAGAATAAGATCGAGGGCTGTTTTTTTTTTTTTCTTCCTCCACCCTTTTTTTCTACAAATGTAAGATAGCGAAACAGATTTGTCAAGGCAGTGGCTCTTGCTCTGGTCCCACACTCTGGCAGTTCTCTGTCTGTTTCACTTGCTCCCAGAAAGCACTGTCACATTCATCTTATATATTGTCTGTTTATTCTGGTTACCGAATTAGGAATATTATGTATAAAGCACCATGGTACCTCTTTCTATTCCAATACTGGTAATGCAAGCTTGAGTACAATATTCTGTCTTTTAAAAACAGCCCTGCTTTAAATTGAGCTGTGAGTGTATGCTGATCCAGGCTAGGATTGGATTGAATTTGTTCTCTGTTTCCCTTCCGATAACCGATCCAATATTGTGTGTCGATATCAGCCCACTACCGACACCCAGTATCAGAACGTTGCCATCTCTTGTGCACGGTATTGTAATATGAGTATCTCATTAGTTGGCATCAAATAGGGTTAAGTGCCAAAGGGTGCAGGTGAGCCTTTCTGGTGGTTTCACGTTTGTGTGTGTGTGTTTGTGCAAGCGGGCAGTGAATCAGGAGGAGTTAATAGCAATGTGGTCCCTGAAGAATTGGCAGACACAGCTATGTTAGAAGTGTAAAATATTGGAAATAGGCCTTATTGAATTGTGAAAGGAGCCTTAGTACATTTCTCAAACACATTGCAGTAGTTTCTGTGTAAGATAGTGAATGCTGCTTGCTGTCACACACACAAATATACACACACGTTTATGAGTCCTTTGTTGTGGTTACTCAATGTGAGAGATCCTGAGAGATGTCAGTTCAAACCCTATGGATTGTGTTAGTGAGCAGAGTGTGTGTGAGGAGAGAGAGAGAGAGAGGCCCTAGAGTGGCAAGAATGGGGGAAGTATGTGTGGATTTCACAGGTAACCGGATTACGTGGGCACGTAATTGATCCATTTGGGGGGAAAATGACAGTGCTCCGAAGAGGCCTAAGCTTTGGAAATGGACTTTATAAAACAGGCATTCGTAAATTCAAAGGAATCAATATGTCAATTTTATTACATCTCTAGGCCAGATGGGTTTTAAAGGGGCACCATCATTCAGGGTGTGCATGCGTGTTTACATGTGTGTGTGCGTGTGTGTGTGAGTGCTGAAGCTCAGACAAAAGGTCCTAGGTGGCCATTTTGTTTGATGTTGTCATTTTATTATGTATAGGAGACACTCCTCCAAGGTACGAGCAGGACTAATGGAGACGTCTCTTCAGAAAGATGTTTGTCAATGCTGCCGTTGACGCCAGCCTATTACTCTTAAGACGGAGACTTTTAGCACAACTAGCAAAGACAATAAAGCATTCGGCGGCTCGCGCACAGGCCATCCATTTCTGAAGCCTGCAGAAACTAGATTAACAGTGTTCTGCATTTACGCACGCCGCTAAAATATTCACATTTTCTTTTAAAACCGAAGCCGTGCCCCAGCTTCCATTTAATTACCTAGGCCTCCGCTATAATGCAAATGAATTATGCAAAAAAAAAAAAAACACTGATGCAAACGGATAGAAATATGCATCATTGTTTTCCTTCTTCAGTGGAGTAATTAAAAAGCAGGGAAAGGAGAGAAATGAAAGGGAAAAAAAATGAGCTGTGTATTTTTGCACGGTCCAGTCTCATCATGGCGAAGTGAGCAGCCTAATTCTGGGTAGGTGGGACGACCAGGGCAAGAAAGAAGGAGAGGGAGAGAGGGAGGTAGAAAGAAAGAAAAAAAAGGAGTGTAATTACCAAGCCTAGTTTGCTGGCATTTGTCGAACAGCCCTCGCCATTATACTAGTTCATTTTGCAGTAAGTAAATAATAAGAAGTTGGTGATGCTTGCGTTTTTAATTCCGCTCAAAACCCCCCCACCACCATCCTCCTACCCCCCACACTTACTGGTTTTGTTCTGTTCACTGAATGGCATCTGCTATCAATGCTGAACAGGTGTTTGTGTGTGTGTGTGGAGCGCGGGGTTGTTTGTGTTCCGGCCCGGGCGCCTCACACACACACACACACACGCACATACACACGGCTCAAACCGGCAGCCTGATTACGGAGCCTGTAGCTGTTTTACACAGAGAACGGATGACTGCTCGGCTAGAACGCAATTACACCAGCTACGCCGTCCTTACACACACACACACATACACACACACACACACACACACACACACACTACACTCGCAAACACAGCCACACATAGACACACACACCCGTAGACACAGGGCCACGCAAACAGACACACAAACGGATCAGCAACAATGCTGCAGAATTAATAACACATAATAGCATCTCTTCTCATTCACGAATGAAATAAAGCTGCCGAAAGTGCGCGTTGATAAGGTTGTTTTCCTTTTACTTCCCTGCACGGGGAAGAAACGGGGGGTTGTTTTAGTGAGCAGGGCCACACTGCCATAGTGGCTCACTCTTTCACACTATTTCACACTCTCTCACACTCTCCCAGCCTGTTCACACTCCTCTGTACTCACACAGACAAGGTGGACTGAAACGGTCACTCCGCTGCTGTCAAGACACCTCTGACAGCGTGAAGCCACAGCGCTTGATAATGAGACGAAACGTGTGTTTGTGTGTGTGTGTGTGTGTGTGTGTGTGTGTGTGTGTGTTTGCATGTGTGTGTGGGCTTCAGTGCTGAGGTTTTCACATAGACAATTTGGGCTAATATTGGGCTAATGTTCAAGAAGATGCATGTTTTATTAGTAGTATTAGTATTTTTACACATTTTTTGCAAACAAATATCTAATTGCAAACAAATATCTTGTGAAACAGTTGCACTAGGAACAGTTTTAAGGTCTAGGTTTTGGGTAAAGATTAGGATTGGAGTAAGTACTGAGTGTTAGGCTGTATGGTTCCCCTTCTAGATTCAAGATTCAAAATTCCAGATTCTTTATTTGTCACATACACAATTATACATGTACGATGTGTAGTGTTAATGTGCCTCCGAATCTTGAGACTGTGCAACGTAGTTAAAGAAAATAAATTAAAGAGAAAATTAAAGGCTAGATCTAAATAGAAATATATACAAAAAATATATTCAAATAAATATTACAAGTATAAATAAAATCTGCAGTGTAAGAGAACAGAATGTACTGTAAAATGCAGTGTGCTTCTTTTTTTGTTGATGTATATAGACTTGAGGTGCTATAAAGCATCTATAGTGAACCCTCATTACAGCAATGGTTATCCATCAGTGCTTCCTAAATCTGTGCTTTCTTTACTGGTACTTTTGTTCCATTTGCCTCATGTGAATGACCAAAACCAAGCCTAGAAATTCATCATCATTTTGTAATATGATGGTTGAATATTAACCGATAAGGAACTATACTGGTGACCAGTCGGTTGTTGGTTCATCTCCCAGTAATGGTAGGTGTTGATGGATGAACACCGACCTAGAACATTATCCTTTTACACCCCAAAGACCAAAGTGTGAGAACACTTCAAATCCTTGTTCTCATTATGACATAAATTCTCAATAATAAGCCCAGAGTTTAAGGAGTTTAACCCCTGGGGATGCAGAACAGAATGGCTGATTCTGCACTCTGACCCCAGGGTCCCTTCACGTGTGTATGTCTGTGCATCTGTGCCTTTAAGCTGGTATTTAACGACAGAGGAATTCCAATTGGTCAATAAAACACATCTGGAATATCAAGTAATGTCTTTTAGTAATATCTTTTATTGTTGAGGTCACTGCTTGTGTTGCTGTTTGTATTTCATTCTTCAATGTTTGCCTTGTATATCTTCACCTCTATCTCTCTCTCACACACATACACACACAGACACACTCTCCTCCACCACTGAGATGTCTATCAGTCCCTGCCTCTCTTCAGGAGGCTCCAGAGATGTTATCAGCAGCTAATCTTCAGAGTAGGACACAAAACATGTCATAACACTTGCAGTGTAATATGGCGAAGAGATCGAGCATGGCAGCTTGTTGGACAGCGAATGTGGAGGTGAAGTCTAGAGTCTTGATCCAACAAAAGCAGAGCTGATATCGACAAAGCACAAAGCGAAAGGGAGTAAAAGAAAAAAAAAAGGCACTGGCGGTTTTACTCATGCTTGTTTTTCCTATTTTATTCTTTTCGGACTCTCCCCACGGACGCAGAGTGAAAAAAGAGAAAGTCTTGAATGTGTCTGATCTTTTCCCAGGGGGAGGGCAAAGGACCACCTGTGTGTATATGTATGTGTGTGTGTGTGCGTTTAGTAGTCTATGTGCTTTGATAACCTTTCAGGTTTGATGTTGACAGTTAACTACTTCTGCTTTTGTTCTAGTATGTGTGTGTGTATATGTGTGTGAGCTTCTACTCAGCCTCTGTGTCTCAGGAGGATCCCCTGACTTACAGGAGCAGACTGTCATGTCAACTTTGCTATAAAGCATTGTTCATTTCTGTTTTATTTCTGCTGTCTGTGATCTGGGAGTGTCTGTAGAGAGGCTGTTTTGGTGGACAGAGGGGTGTGTGTTTGTGTGTATGTGTGTGTTTGTGTGTGTGTGAGAGGGAGAGTTCATGTTCTTTAATCAGGTGCCAAATTATGTCCTCCCTTTCAGATACATGGTAATTACACCGCTATGTGAAAGCTGAGCAAGCATACACATGCACACCCACACACATAGACACACACACACACACACACACACACACACACACACTCAGGCTGTACAATATATCATTTCTTAATTGTTATCATGATATAGGACTTTGCGATATATAGAAGGATGAGCCTTCTAAACGGTCACACTATTTTTTTGCTATAAGAATCCCGACCACACACAATTGTAGGTGTATCAGTAATAGTATGTAGCAATGAAATCACACACAGACATAGATACACACACACACACACACATACGCGTACAAACAGGAATAATGAGACTTCTAAATTAGTTTGACCAGGGCAGTGCTTTTATATGTTTCATGACCACTGACACAAATTTACATACACACTTATAAAGGCTAAATTCCATTAAGCATCACTTGCTGAGGTAAAATTGCAAACGGATACGGATACAATACAATACAATACAATACAAATACAGCCCCTTACCTTGACACGCATTGTGAGTTGACTTCTGTCTAAACAGATCCTCTGCCCCTACATTTCCTCCCTTCACTAAAATAGTGGATTAACCCCCCTCAGCCCTTTTGGTTTCCTCTAAGACTTCAAAAATAAGCCTGTATAGCCTGTAACTTAATTTATGAGATCTCGCATTAATATACAGGGAGTGCAGAATTATTAGGCAAATGAGTATTTTGTCCACATCATCCTCTTTATGCATGTTGTCTTACT
>JBBPCX010000114.1:1185403-1210403 GCA_037974365.1 Hydrocynus forskahlii | reverse complement strand
TATATTTCCTTATTCTTTCCTTTCTGCTCTGTTTTGGAACACCTTTTTTGGCGACGCAGTGTCTTTAGTGTACTTTCGTACTCATTCAGCCACTCTTTTGGATCACAGACAGGGATATTTTTAATACGAGCCACTGCTATTCGTCTGAGCCGCTCATTCCAGAGGGCAGCTTATTCATTGCAGCCCTCTCCAAGGTGATGTTTTTCCTTCTTTCTGGCCAGAATCGTGGAGAGCAGAGAGAGTAGAGCACTCAGGACAGGCATGTGTCATTCACTCTGACAGGCCTTTTCTTGAAGATTTCCTTTATTTGAGATATTTGGAGAGATCCCTCCATTGTAAGGTCGCCCATGGAAAGCACTGATAAAAACGAGAGAAAAACACCTTCACCTGAGCATGAAATTCTAATATATTCCACTTCAAAAGCAACTGTAGCAAAACAACCGAGACCGAGAACAACCGAGAACCTCACATATCTAAAACTTTGTGAATATATGTAAGACTTTATGCCAAGTAATTATGGACCATGTCTGAAGGTCCATTTGCTATGAAATATTCACACAATTGAATGGGCAATTGGGTTTCAAATGGTGTTTTAAAAAAAGCCGTTTTTTTTTAATATGATGTGACCTGACGAAGCACCAAATAGATAAAAAACTGCTGGACCTGGGGCCACAATTGGGGTGAACTGGTGATGGATTATCTGAAATGAGGGGGTGTGCAGACATGTTTTCATTTTCCTGTTTGTGCTCTGGCCTGGTCTGGTCTTCAGATTTGGTGTGTGGATGTCTTGGGTGTGCGGAATGTGAGGTGCGGTTAGCGGGTGTGTGATCATAATGCCCCGAAAGGTGTAGCTCTCTGGAATCCCCAGCTATTTTGGCATGTCAGATCAGCAGCTGGCAACTCACATGCTATGCAGACATACACACACACACACACACACACACACACACACACACACCCACACACACATCTCATTATGTTGTAAATAGCCTTCACACCTACACTCAGATCTTGACTTTGATGAAGGACTGAAAAATTATTATTGTAGTTGTTGTTATCAATAATAATAATTACAAGAAGAACAATACATTTATTTAAAGAGCATTTTTTTATCCAGGTCATACCTTAGAGGGTTTAACAGTCAAGTGAAACCGGTCAACCATGAACTAAATAAAACTTCAGTAATTTTCTATTACCGTTACTGGTACTGGCATGAAAAAAGTTACCTAGAGCTCCCCTTCCTTTTCTTTAGAAATATGCATGAGTTGCAATATGCTGGGCCTTCCAAAGTAAAAGTTACTAAAGTGTTTGGACTGCTTCTGCAGTGTTCTGCTTATAAATGACTAATTTTGACCTACTGTCAACTTATTAGTCATTTGCAAGTAAAATGCCGCAAAACACACACATACAGAGGGCAGGCAGGTCAGAATTAGTCACATGTAAGTGGAAGCACCAAAATAACCCACATAAAGGAGCAATCAACACAACAAATCCATGCAAAAACCAACGCAATATGACCTCAGGTATTGCTTTTAAAGAGTGGAAAGAAAATAGAAAAACAAAATTTGTTTGTTTTGTGTGTTTTACAGCATTGAATTATGAGAATGTAGTGGAGACGGGATCAGAGACTGAGGAAGAAGACAAGCTAATGGTGTCAGAGGAGGACGTTTTGCTGAACGGGGCAGGGAGTCCAGCCAGCCTGGCCAATCACGAACCGGCAGCGCCACCATCACCAAGGCTGGGACACACACTGATGACAAAGGCTGAAGAAGAGGATGATGAAATGAGGGACAGTGGCGTGGAGCATGTTTGGCACGAGAATGACATGCTGAGAGCCTCAGTCGATGGTACTGGTAAGTCAAAATCAATCTGCAGGCTCCAATACGTTCTTAGTTTCTGCTTTTAAAACGATAGTTTAGTTTTTTTTTCTCTTACCTCAAATGTAACAAGTAATGGAAGCCCAGCGGTTGGCACTGTGTCCAAATCCTCTTAAAAAGACATACTTTTGCTGAATTATGACATTGCATCTTTAAAGATGGACAAAATCAGGGCTTTAAGATGTCTGGAGCTGTGTTAGCCATGTGGTGTATTTATCACTAGAAGGGTAACACTTTACTGAAAGTGTTCATAAAGGTTAGAGGCACATACATGACTTTCTTGACTGGGACAAACCTACTAAATGTTTAGAAAGAGCATCGGTTGTCTCCAAAAGCCACTTTTGCCCATTCATTATGTGATTTCATCTCAGGAAGTGTAGCTTGTTGGCTTAAGCCTTTTTAAATGTCTTTATAGATTTATATCAGTTCACATGAAAGCCTCATTGTGTATCTTGTAGCCTTCGGAATGCCCTTCAGTAAAGTGTTACCATTTAAAGCTTCTATTACTTGTTAGCTATATTAGCACAAAACCGAAGAAGCAAACACCAGAAATGTCTTGGCTGATCGTCTAGATTTGGGGTAAGAGGAACATGGTGTAAATGAGTTTTTTCACCTTAGCTATCACTTTAATGAACTCACACTTCAGAGGCCTTCCTCTTTTGTGACACACCCCTTACATCCCCTCTCCTCTCCTCCGTTCTCCTCCCTTCTTCTCTCCTCTGTGACGAACCGGCACTGACGTACAGAGTTGACAGAAAGGAGAAACGACAGGAGGTGTTAGCATCACTGTGACGCACACACGCTCGGACTAGAGTGCCATTTAAAGGCCGTCTGGAGTCAGTGACCGACACACACACACACACACAGAATCAAGGGAAAGCATGTGTTTAGCAGTTTTCCAAACTGCATACAACTAAACACCAATGCTAAAATAAATACTGTATTATGCAAAATTCATTCAATCCTGCTTTCGGTAGTGCATAAGCGCAGTTAGCTTTGAAAAACTTAAAACAGATTCCCCAGTTTCCTGGCCTTGTTTGAGTTGCTCCAGTCCTGAATGAGAAAAAAAGAGAAAAAATACCATTTCCCCCTGATTCTGATGTCTCTGCTGGAGCTCTGAACGTCAGGGGCGACTGAGAGCGAAGCCTATAATTTAGCCGCTCAGAGTTCAAATTCCCTTTCCATAACAGACTAATAGACCCAAAGCAAGAACTTACTCTTTCTTTTTAATTAACACCAAAGCATTTCCTTTTCAAATGTATGATCGGATTCAGCGAGATGTGGGATATTCTCGCTGAGTTTACCGACACCCTCATTTGTAATTAGCGTACTATTAGGACGAGGGAGACCCGGCAAAACTTTGTTACTTTTGCCGCACATTTTTCCTGCAAGCGTCATTGGCGAGCAAGCGGCAGTCATGGATGCTTGAGAGATAAATACTTTTAATTAGGGGAGAGGGTAATCATTAAAGGAAGCCAGGCTGCTGCAAAAGTCATTAACAATCTTAAATGAAATTTTTATTTTTATGATAGCCATTTACATGTATAATAAGAGTCAATGATTCTTGGAAGCATGTGACAGAAACGGAGTGTGGCGAGAGCCAATGTAAGACAGCCCATTTAAATGAGTCGGGGTTGGCTATTCATTTCTGCTAATGAACTAGCTGTGCACCGGGCAGGGAGAGAGGGAGCGTTCAGGAGTCTAAAAATTTAATACGCTCAAAATAATATGGCCATTTACTGAGAGGAGCTTGCCTTACTGGCATTATTAACATTATTAACTCTGAATTCCCTTCAGGAGACGATCTGTGATCATTATTTGCAATATTCAAACCTCGCAACCCCCTCTTCAAACCCCCACTCCTCCCCACGACACACCACTCCTCTCTCTTCGGAGTTTGGAGAGGGTTACTCTTTGAGATTGTAATTTCATTTTTTTAAAGGCACAGGCCGTAAATCATGCAGGATAAACAAGTGGCTATTTCATACAGTATTGCAGTATATTGGTTAATTTGATAAAAGCTCCTGGAGCCGCAGTGTCTGTAATTCAGCTGTGTTGCAACTCGGAGACAGTGCTCGCAAGTGTGTGTGTGTGTGTGTGTGTGTGTGAGTGCGTCTCATGATAAAACCTCTGCCGCATATCTGAACAGCCAGGGTGAAGTTCATTAGCTCTGGATTGAAGAAGGCAATCCCTCCCTCTCTGTCTTTCAAACTCTGGCCACTCGCACTTCAATCTCTCTCCCTCTCACTCTCTCTCTTTCTCTCTCTCTCCATCTTTTTTTTCACTCTTTCGGTGCCTGAATGTCTGCACTAGTACCTCGTTGATAAGGCCTGCTCTCTCTCTCTCTCTCTCTCTCTCTCTCTCTCTCTCTCTCTCTCTCTCTCTCTCTCTGTGCTTCTTTTTCCTCACTCTTAAACTCTGTCTTTCTGGTACTCTTTTTATTTCTCGCTGTCTCTCTCTCTCCTTAATTTCAGTTCCCTCTCTTCTCTCTTTTTTCATTTATTTTCTGTCTTTTCTCGTTCTGTCTTTCTTTCCCCTGTCTGCTTTTCCTTTCCTTTCTTGTTCTCCTTCTCTTCAGTTCCCTTTTTCTTCTTTCTTTTTTCATTTATTTTCTGTCTTTCTTCCCTCATCTTCTCCCACTCTTTGTGTCTCTCTCTTCTCTTCTCTCTCCCTCTCTGTTACTCTGCACCCTTATTCTTTTTGCCTTTCTTTTCCCTCTCTCTCTCTCTCTCTCTCTCTCTCTCTTCTCTCTCTCTCTCTCTCTCTCTCTCTCTCTCTGCGGAGGAGCCCAGGTTTGAAGCTGATGTTTCTCGCTGTGTCTCTTCCACTCCAGCGTAATCAGCGTCCGTCGCCGTCCTTGACATTCCTTTATCCCGCACTGTACTTCACACAATGTGCTGGAAACCATGACATCATTATCACTTACAGAGATTTTTAAATAAATCACCTGCATTCTTCTCTGCCCTTGTCTTTCTTTTTCCTCCTCCTGCTTTCTTTTTCTTTTTCTTTTTTGGAGGGGGTGGATGCCTGTCCAAGGGTTTTGCAGAATAACAGAACGGAAGAAACTTGTGTTAACTGTGTGTTTTCGTGGAGCCGGGGGTTCTGATGCTAACAGGTCATAAAAAAGGAGAATGTTTTGAAAACAAACAGTACATGTGGTGTTAGCTAGGGAGTGTTTGTGGAGCAAGGTGAAGTATGGTGGTGGACACCCCCCCCCCCGAGTTCAGGGTAAAAAAGCAAAATAGTTGCCTGCATTAGAGGGAAAGTATGTTTTTTAATCCTCTCTCTTTTTCTCCTGACACCACGTATCAGAGCTGATTTATCCCACCCGGATGCAGGAGCCAGACACAGGTCTCTCTCTCACACTGACAAGTCTAAACCTCTGCCCAGATAAAGGTGTCAGCCTCAGTGTGTGTAAAGTGTTGCTTACCTCCCCCTGAACAACTTGATTTTCTCTTAACACATATCACTGCTATGCAAAAGGAACAAATAAGAAAAATTAGATAAGAAACATCAGTTTCTTTTACAAAGACACCCTTTGCTAACAAGTTTAACCTTGGTCCTAACACTAGATTTCTAATAAAAAATGTATGGAACAGCCACGATACAAATTAGCATTTTAACTCAATAAAATATTTTAATCTATACATTTTGTAAATAAAATATTTTAATAATAGCAGGGATATATTTCTCCCCAAATATATCCCTGCTATTATTGAAGACAAAATACATTTACTTTAACTAAAGAACCTCCAAAAGAGATCAAAATGGCATTTTATGGCCAAAAACTACAGCTGTACAACAAATACAATGACCCAAATACATCACTGGAATTGGCAGTTTAGCTAGATTATTGGTCCTGAGAACTTTTAGTGCATTTTCACCCAACTATACCTTCATCCTGAAATCGTGAAATATTTCAACATATTTCAAGATTTTCACAGGAATCACATTAAAAGCTACTGTATTAAGAATGAAAACAATCAATATTAAAACAATCAATATTACAATAAATACAAATGACATTAAACACCAAATAGTGGTTTTATGTATGGCAAAATGTTGACTTAACTGTTTCCAGACTTCTTTCCTCATGGAAGCCTAGTTTTACTCGTAGGTACCATCCAAAACCTGGTTGGCCCTTTTAACTTCACTAGATTCAATTAGGTGTGATGCTTATAGACTTTTATAAATCCAAACAATGACTGGAGGCATCGAGCAGAAAGCTCACAAAATATCTACTTTTTAGAAAAAAAAGACGTTTTTACTGCTTTCTTGTTTGTTTACATTTATTCTAATGTTAAACTGTCTTATTGATGTCAGAAAAAACCCACTACTGATAGAAATGTCTTCAAACAATTCCCATAGATGCCTAAGACTTTTGCACAGGACTGTACTGTGCAGCCCAGGTGACCCAAGAATGGAGGATGAGGAGTGAAGAGGCAGTCAGATGATGCCCCTGGTCTGGGCCAGGCCTGGCGTTAGAGAGTGGTGATGTTGATTTTCCTCCTCATTGCGGCTACAGGAGCTCGATCCTCCAAGCACCGCCTGCCGCTGTGATGTCATCACTGCCAAACACAAATCTTCCGACCCCCCCACCCCATATTGAGAATAGAGGAGCGTCTCTCTCATTCTTTTTGAGTGAGAGTGTGCTGTGTGTCAGGGGAAACTTCAGGAGAGTCGGGGTTTTGTTCTCCGAAGCGATTGGTTGGCCTGTTTTATCTGTTTGTTGCAGAAACAGACTCTGTGTTCATGCACAAGGTCCCGCTAGCTCTCTCTTTCTCTCTGTCTTTCTCCTCCTCTCTCTGTCTCTCTCTCTCTCTTTCTGCCTCTTAATAACTACTATGTTTCTAAGGAATTACGAAAACAGCATTCTTTTTTTTCTACATCCCCAGCCTGGAAGAATTGTCTTTACCGTCTGTAAATTGTTTTTTTTTCTCCTCATAAATTAAAGTTAGACAGGCGACCAAAATGATTTAATTTTCTTATGAAAACAATTGGAATGTTACAATTGCTGCCAATCAAAACTTCAAAAGAACCCAGTTTCCCCAGTAAGTTTTTTTTTTCCTTTTATTTGTTTAAATTTTAGTTCTTGGTTTCCATGACGATGATGTCACACTATATTGAAAGTTACCATATCAGTGGTTTACATGCACAAAGAAAGTCTGTATTTTTTTTTTTTTTTTTTTTTTTAGCATCTTACTTATTTGTCTATTGGCCAGTCACCGTTGGCGTTGTCCCTGACACACACCCCCAAACAGAAGTCCGGATTTGAGTAAATCTCCATGGCAACTCTACATACTCAGGATTGTTAGTAGCAGTCACATGAGAGGCAGCAGGAGGTACAGTCACAATGGCAATATTTATTACTGCCCTCATCTTCTCGGAAATACCTTGATTTAATTTCTAAAGCCAGGACGGAAGGACCCAAGAAGGACTCCCTAAGTTAATTGTCTCCCAGCCTTCGACACTGTCCTTTTGTCAACCCCCACGCCCCTAAACGCCCTCAGCGTCAGAAGTTGTGGCTGGGTGTTGTTTATGGAAGGGTTTATGCATGCAGAGGCTTTATTTATGTCTGTCCTACCTGAGGTCTCCAACACAGCATGCATTAAAGAGATTGGTGAGGCTTCATGTAATGAGTTAAAATTCTTCACATAGCTTCTCTCTCTCTCTTTGCTTTGTTTTTCCTCTCTGCTTGCTCAGGTGGACAGGGCTTTCTTGAATTAATCTTTCTGTTTGACGACCACCCTGGCCTGGCACTGGAACCTTATTTTCTTGCTCTCTCTCTCTCTCTCTCTCTCTCTCTCTCTCTCTCTCCCTCTCTCTTGCTCTCTCTCTCTGTCTCTCCCTCTCTCTCTCTCTCTCTCTCTCTCTCACTCTCTCTCTCTCTCATGTAAGGTAAACGAGTCTCTGTCTGTTCTCGACGATAGCATTCATTAAGGATCCCAAACAAAGCCGCAAAAGCAGAGGAACACAGCGCGCTCTTTCATTCCTTCCCTGAAGCGCTGCATTGTGAAGATGTGTTTGCCTGGTCCTCTCAGGCCCCACTCTAACTTTCTCTTATTTTCTCTCTCTCTCTCTCCCCACCCCCCCTCTCTCTCTGTATCTCTCTTAGATGAACTAAAAGACGACTTTGACAGCATGGGGCCCGACACTACTTTACAGCCAGTTGGGAACGGTACAGGTGAGTTTTATGCAGTTATGTTTTGTGTTTGACCTTTAATTAATGCGTGATGTATTCCACCCACATTCCACATGATCCTTGGCCTCCAACATGCCATCAAGACAGCCTCATACTGTAACCAAAAGGGTGAATGCCCACTATTAACCATTAGAAGTCCAGAGTTAGGCTCCTGGGTGCGAGTTTGATCCCAAGCGATGCTCCAGCTATCAGTGGAGTCCAAGAGAGCGTAACTGGCCTTGTTGTCTTTGAGTAGGTGCAGTGGCTCTACCTCTCCACCACATCACTCAGTGTGATGCCAATTGATCTGATAGCTGCCTGTTAGTGTTGCAAAAGCAACTGTGTAAATACAATAAAGTGGCACTTGTCTCAAGATTCAACAATAAAGATTCAAGATTCTGCCACATACACAGTTTTACAACGTCTATGAGACAATATAGTCCAAAACAGTTACAATAAAGTAAAGGGAAAATTAAAAACAAAAACTGAGTAAAACAATACAAACCAGAGAATTAAGCAATAAAAAAGAATAGACTATGTTGTGTTTGTCTTCACCCTCCCAGTTTGGTAGAATTTTGTGATGGGGGAGACTTCATAGCTCTGTGGTATTGGCCTAAATTTGACAAAGAAAATGGGTGAAACTCCAAGAAAAGAGTCTGACTACAGTTTTTCCATGATAAAATCTAATTCCTCATTTACATAGTGAATTACACAATTATCTACATTTACATTCAACACGCATTCTGATGATTTTTTGTGTCGAGCGGTGACAAAAACTGGACACAAGAACTTTTAAAATCAAATTCAATTCTTAATAAAACATCTCTTCAGCTCACAAACACAAATGTGGCATTGACTGGTAATGTAGAATCTGTCCACAAAATTTCACTACATTTTAATGACCTTTGAGTGAGAAGTAATGAACGCAGAATCTAACTTTTGTCATCTGCAGCAACAATAGCAGTTTCTTAGGGTTAAATGAATAAACGATGCTGAATTCCACCCACAGTCCTCCGGGGCATTCCCTGTCACCTCCATCACATCGTGAAGGCAGCCTCTGATTGACCATGGCGCCGACGGAGTGAACGCACACTGTTAAAAATGTGAATTCTTCCTGCCGCCTTATGTGCTGCCAGCACTAACTGCAGCCCTGGCCTGGGACAGTGCAGGGGAGTCCTTCTGTATGGGATTTTAATAAGTGTTTCCATTTATGACCTCGGAAACTGTGTTTTCTTGGGGAAATACAGTGGTGGATTACATGTGATTTGGTTGTGTGCTGTGTGACTTCCATTGCTTTTTCTCTCTGGTTCCACCCAGTACGGAGAAAGAGTGTTTCCTTTTCTTTCTTAAGGAGAAAAGACAGGTTGAGAGAGAGAGAGAGAGAGAGAGGAGCAAGAAAAAGGGAAAAGCATTAGGATGTTGCCTTTAGTTCAGCTCAAACCCACTGCAGTAACTTTCCCAAATCTCATTTCACTCCAAAAATCGAATTTGTGCGTAAACTCAATTTGTTTAGATTATGTACTCCACAAAGCTGGCATCAATGAGAAGCTAAATGCATTCATTTGTTCAACCACATTTAGCCCCCCCTCCCCTTCTGCTTTAAAGTGGCGGGGTCCTGAATCAGTCGTAGGTGTCCGTGTGTTTATTTGCCGTTATTTTAATTACACCCGCACGCAGTCGGAGTGATGCAGAGGCCTGTCTGATAATGAAGGCGCTGAATTTATACACTCCAGTTCCCTGCTTTTGAGGAGAGGATGCAAAAGGTCCATTGGCACTTTGACATTTTCGAGACATTTTTGACACCGACACAGTCCACTACCTTGACCTTTTCGCAAATTAGACCATAAAATGTTTACTGTCTGACAAATCTCAGTACACAGTTTACCTTTCGCTTCTGCTTGGCCTAATTAAAAGGTGACTAATAAAAAGCCAGCCCTGTCACCTACCCCATAGTGCAGGGCTTAATTGACAGATGAGATGGGAGAGGAGATGTGGACACTACTCTCTATAACGATTCTAATGAGTGTATCAATTAGGCGAGGGAAACTTGCTGCTATGTTTGTGTCAGTAAGGGAGTAGTTTTATGTTTAAAGCATGTTTATACATTTATAAATATTTTTTTCTTTGCTGTCTGAACAAAACCTCATATCTCCATCTTTTTTTTTTCTTTAAACACCATCTGTTCCTCACATTGTATGAAAATGTGATGATAAGTGAACCAACATGGTCCAAAACTACTTGGAAAGAATCATTTTACATTACAAATTGAAACTGTTTTTCCTTTTCGTAAGAATGATCCTTTTGGAGTTTTTGTTTTAAACTTTTTGGGGCAGTTTATATTTTTATTAATCATAGCATAATTATTATTATTATTATTGTTGTTGTTGTTGTTGTTGTTATTTAGCATTTTATTTTGTGGCAAAACCCCCTAGTATTCATGCTTCTCTGCCTCAGCTGATAGCAAACATTGATGAAATCCCTCCTCCGTATCTCAATATCACAACTTCCTGTAATTTGAAATGTAATTTTCTGAAGCCGTCTCGTTAGGAGTTTGATTAGAGAAATCAGAAGTGATGCAGGGCTCGTCCGTGGCAAACATCATTTCCTCCTCATGCTTCCCTTCCCTCCTTGCATGGTGCCTAATACATTTAAAGGCAGAGAAAAAAGGTTTATCGTTAAAAGCTTTTTTCCTCGATTCAAATGGCATTCCTGCTAGATTAAGCCATATTTCTTATTTTAGTGGCCATTAGGTGACAAGATAAGGCCATAATTTAGATGTATCCCTCCCTGACTACTACCTTAATGTTTTTTTCAGCTGTTTTTATCACATCTCCGACAACATGTTTCCATTGCCCTGCATTTTTCACACAGGGAGTTCCATTTTTTTTAACATACTCTTTCTCTCTCTTCCTCTCTCCATGTCTCTCACCCTTGCAGTGAAGAGTATGGACTGCGCGGCCGAGTTTGAGGAGTTCTTTGCCAAGAGGAAGCTGGCCGAGAGTGAGAGTCATGTGGTCAGCATTGCCGAATACTTGCAGCGGGGCGACACGGCCATCATCTACCCTGAAGCCCCAGAGGAAATCGCTCGTCTGGGGACCCCCGAGGCCACGGGACCCGAAGAGAACGGTAAGGGCACTCCTCTCCTTGGCCAGCCAGCCGGCTCGTGACTAGGGCAGCTGCCGCCTGGCCCAGCCCCTCGCTGGCTACATGCCGGAGTGTTTACCTTCCCAGTGAGGTGCAGCTGTTAGAGCGCTGAAATCAAATCCCACCACCTCCTGCTCCTTAGGGAAAGCCAGGAGAATCACACCGGCTTTACCACACATACCTCCCCCATGAGGACAGCGGGGAAAAATTAGACATGGAAAAGACCACCAGAGGCCAGCTGGATAGACCCAGTCCAAAAAAAAAAGGCCTAATGATACTACATGCCCAACTGCAGTCATTCATTGGTTTAAACATTACAACAGTGTCTGTATGAGATAAAGCTCTAACACACAGTCACTAAATGACCCTTTGTAATACACTATAATAACATTACAGCTTACTGTATCATCTCTATTGTATCAAAACACTCCATCCATGAAGCGGTAACTGTACAAGTAAATTAATGTGGCAAGATTAGATTTTGGGCTATTTCTAAAGATTCTTATTGAAATGGTCACACAGTGTAAATGAACGCTGTTGTTGTCAAATAATGTAAAAAATGAACAATAGAAAAAGCAGAGTTACGAGGTATTGATACAACAATGATGATAATAAACCAAGACAGAAGAATTGATGCTAAAATGAAACGCTGCTGACTGTAGTGGAGTCAAAAACATGTCTGAAGTCTAGATAATGTCAAACCACATTTAAAGGAAAGAAAAGCGGCTGAAGCCGTTGGTGTAAATTGTCCTTGGTTATGACGACCCTATGTGTCACACTCAGCAAACTGTAGTCAAGTTTGTGTTCAAGCATAAGAGTGTCTGTGTAAAAGTGAGTGTGTGCGTATGGCGGATATTAGTGCCAGGCTTGACGATGGCACTCAGTACAGCAGATTGTAGAGATACCTCCCATACCAGTCTGGGCATAGTGCCCATTAGCTGCCATTGATTTGCTGACCTTTTGGCCCACTGCCCTTTCTCTCCCCTCCCTCCTTTCCTCCCTCCCTCCCTCCCTCCCTCGTTCCCCTCATTCCCTTCTTTGCTCTTTCCCTCTCTCTGGCACAGACCTGCCACCTGGAACTCCAGATGCTTTTGCCCAACTGTTGACCTGCCCCTACTGTGACCGGGGCTACAAGCGCTTGACTTCTCTGAAGGAGCACATCAAGTACCGCCATGAGAAGAATGAGGAGAACTTCTCCTGCCCCCTGTGCAACTACACCTTCGCTTACCGCACCCAGCTGGAGAGACACATGACCACGCACAAGCCAGGGCGGGACCAGGTGAGCATCTCTTCTGCTTTCTCTCTCTCTCTCTCTCTCTCTCTCTCTCTCTTTCTCTCTGCCAGCTCTTTTCTGCTGTGTTTGCCAGCCCACCTAACCCCTCCCCTTTTTCTCCCTTTCTCTCTCTCTGTCTCTTTTCTGCCAGTTCCTTTCTACTGTTTGCCAATCCCCCTAACTCCTCCCCTTTCTCTCTATCTCTGTCTCTGCCTCTCTCTCTCCAACCTCTCCCTCTCTCTCTCTCTCTCTCTCTTGCTCTCGCTCTCCCTTGACATAGATGTAAGCTCCAACTTTATGCATTATTTCTAATGCGCTGTATTCCCACTGAGAAAAGAGATCATTTTGATTGGCAATCATTATTAATTTTTCATGGCATTTTGAAGATGCAGATCTTTTACTGTTAATAGCCTTAATAGAGGTCTAAATGGTTTTTTGATGGCCTCCTGATATGATTCTGCAGTCTTATGTTCACGATCGAATGATTGTTTTAATTTCCAATTTAGAAATTTCTTCTGCCCTTTAAATTTCCTTTTTTTAATGTTCTTTAAAAATCATCTCTTCAGCAAATTACATACCGCAATTTATATTCCCTATAAGATAAACAAGGGATATAAACATGCTAAACATCTTTTAACATCTTTTCATGTTAATGCCTTCTGGGACATCATTTGCATGCTTCATATGGGACTCTGTCTTGTGTGCCTGCAAAAGGTTACATTTATTTATAGGCATATATTTTTTAAACAGGAGGTAGAAGGAGGTTCTTTCTCTCAACACTGTGGAGAATAAAGAGAAGTGTTGCCCTTTACTCCGCATGACCCTGACACGACGACCTCGGTTACAGAGAACCACAGCAAACTGTCCCCTAGACGAGCCGGCACATCAGATTCCTCCGTTTAATCATTTGCTATTCGGCTCATGGAGCATGTTGCGGTTGTCTTTTATCTGTGAGAGATAATGTTCTGGCTCTAACGGAGTGATTTAATACAATGTGGACTGGCAGCTTGCTCACCTGCCTTCCCCAGTCTGCTCAAAACATGAGCAGATGGCCCATTCTATTCATGTACCCCGCTAATCCACAAATTACTTCCTATTTGTTGGTTTTTGTTTGTGTACTTCCTTCATCTAGAAAGACTTTCCTGTTGAACGGTCCCCTGGTCCCACTTCATTTTTAACCATTATGTTAAAATCTGATGTCGAAATCAGTATGCGTTCACCCCAAATGGACAGCCCTTATGTCTGAGTTGAGGGACAGACAAGGGCTGCGTTTTACTTCTGCCGAATGAGACGGCTTTTACGCTCTAGGATTTCCTGTTTAGTCATTTTCTGGCCAGCTGCCTTCTTCTTTCCTCCCTTCGTCTCTGTATTAATCACAAACAAATAGGCATTTCATGACTAACTCACGAAAACAAGACTGTAACGTTCTACAGTCGACTCATATGAGTCAGGCTGTGTTACAGCATTAGGAGGGTTTTCCCCTTTTTTTCAAAGGATTCTAAATAGAAATGTAGCAAATTAGATGTGAATGGGGGTGGGGGTGGGGGTGGTGTTCATCTCACCGTTAGCCAATCATATGCAAATGCACAATCAGGTCCCCCCGCCCACAACACAACTAACACACACATTCATGGTGCATCACGTGGGGGCCGAAAAATGTCCCCTCAGTCTCCGCTGCCATTCACAATTAACGTAGGAGTGCAATTGTATCATATTAATGGTGGCACAACTAAACCCTACCTCCATCCTCACGGGTCTGTGGGAGGAGGGGGAGCTTTAGGGGGTGGTGGTGTTCTGGGGGGGCGAAGCAGCTGTTGCTGTTTGTTTATGCAACTCAGCAACATACGAGCGAGTGGTGGGGTCCCTCCCTGGCGCGGGGCCGCCCGGCTCCCTGCTTGATCTCTGAAGGTTGCTGCTGTTTGAACAATCCTCCCTGTGTCCTGCCTTACGCCATCTGTCTCTGCCGGAATGCAAGCCCAGCTCGCGCTCCCCGCCAGTTGTCAGAGCAAATCATGGGCGGCTCCTCTCCCCACCCCCCACCCCGTTCGCAGACCCTTTGTGTTCCCCCAGCCATTTAACATACTCACCTCCCACTCTGAATTAATTGCGTACGCCTGGTGTGCCCCTGCTTCACTGTGCTTACGTGCCGTATTGTTGTTGTTGTTGTTGTTATCGCTATTATATTTTGATTTTTTTCCTCCCTTTTCGTGGGGGCTCTGCTTTGAATTGCAAATGCAAGGGGCAATGTTTTATCTTTGAACAGCAAATGAAGGCTCGGCCTACGTGCTGTACTTGCACGTTATTAAAAAGACGTTTGAAGACTTTAAACTGCCTGGCAATTCACTTCCAATTATCAAATTGTAACATTTACCCAAGCCCACCTTTTTGTGTAATTAACTTTATTTCCAGGTACGTTGAGGGACGGCTTCGTTAAATATGCAGGATCTCATCCGAGTGATTATCCTAAATTAATAAAAGTGGATCAGATTGCCTTCTCTAATGAGGGAAAAACTCTTTAAAATAGGAACCTTTTATTTATTTTTCGACGCTGCCAGATTCTAAAGGCGCGCTTCGCTGGCATGTGAGTCAGGAAATTAAAAGGTATGTGGTTGTCTGTTATCATGGCCACACTCGTGCTGGCTCAATGGAGCTGCAAGTAGAAAGGCAAGATGCTGTGTTACAACGGGAGCCATTTGGCTTGTTGCGCCCGGCGTCGATTGTGATTATGTACTGAACTCTTCCCCTGTTCTGTTTGTGAGGAGCTCATGTAAATATCCTCTCTTCTCCAGCACCAACTGCTGAACCAGGGAGCTGGCAACCGCAAGTTCAAATGCACAGAATGTGGCAAGGCCTTCAAATACAAGCACCATCTGAAGGAGCACCTGCGGATCCACAGTGGTGGGTAGCACTGGGCCCATGCTCTCCCTTTGAATATTCATTACCTCCAGTTAAGATTGTTCTGAACTTCAGAGAATGTACAAAAATCAATTGCTGTTTTTTCCCTCTCTCACAGAGGATAAATTAGCTTGCTTTTCTGGCTTTGGCCCATCTAACTGAGAAGAGAACAGTTTAGTCAGAATGTCTGCTGCTTTTCATTATTAATCATTATATGAATCTGTTTTTTTTAATTACATGTATGGAATACATTTCCACAAGTTATGGGTGCAGGATTGTAATGTTTTCTCTCTCTGTTTGTCAGGTGAAAAGCCATATGAATGCCCAAACTGTAAGAAGCGCTTTTCTCACTCCGGCTCCTACAGTTCTCACATCAGTAGTAAGAAATGCATTGGCCTGATAACAGTTAATGGCAGGATGAGGAACAACATAAAATCTGGCTCTTCACCAACCTCTGCCTCTTCTTCCCCTACCAACACCGCCATCACCCAACTGAGACACAAGCTGGAGAATGGCAAGCCCCTCACTCTACACGACCAGTCCAACCACCTCAGCATCAAATCAGAACCACTGGACTTTAACGACTATAAGCTGATGATGGCTTCACATGGTTACGGTACACCAGGACCCTTCCTGAATGGTGGGATGGGTGGAGGGAGCCCTTTGGGCATCCACAACTCCCAGAGTCCCCTACAGCACTTAGGGATGGCCATGGAGGGGCAGATGCTGGGGTACCCATCTCTGAACAACAACCTCAGTGAGGTGCAGAAGGTTCTCCAGATTGTGGACAATACGGTGTGTCGGCAGAAGATGGATTGCAAACCAGAGGAGCTATCTAAGCTGAAGGCTTACATGAAGGAGCTGGGCTCCCAGATTGAAGAGAAGAAGCAGGGCCTGGGATCACCAGGTGGCCCCCAGACAGGTCTTCCAGTTGTGAGTCACAATGGTGCAACCAAGAGCATCATTGACTATACGCTAGAAAAGGTCAACGAAGCCAAAGCTTGCCTCCAGAGCTTGAACACAGACTCTAAGAGACAAATTAGCAATATAAAGAAGGAAAAGTTCAATCACACTATAGATTTAGGCACAGAAGAGAAAATGCATGAGAACAACTTAATGTTTACACCCTTTTCTTGCCAATACTGCAAAGAAACCTTCCCAGGTCCCATTCCCTTGCATCAGCATGAGAGATATCTGTGCAAGATGAACGAGGAGATCAAGGCGGTGCTGCAGCCCAGTGAAAACGTCACGCCCAACAAGCAGAGCATGTTCACTGAGAAACATGCCCATCTGCTTTCTTCCATCATCTCCGAGAAGGGCATTACCAACCCCATCAACCCATATAAGGACCACATGTCAGTGCTCAAAGCTTATTTTGCCATGAACATGGAGCCCAACTCAGAGGAACTACTGAAGATCTCTATAGCAGTCGGCCTCCCTCAGGAATTTGTGAAAGAATGGTTTGAGCAAAGAAAGGTGTATCAGTATGCCAGTTCCAGAACCCCTCCTTTAGATAGGAACAGTATGGAGGTGGGTCTCCCAACCACAAACCACACGCCCAACAAAGACTCCATGAATGCTCGGTCTCCTCTCTCTTTGGTCAAACCAATGGACCGAATCACGTCACCCTCCATTGCTGAGCTCCACAACAACATCAACTGCGAGACTCCTCTCAGGCTCTCCAAAACACCCCAGTTCCCTGGGCCCAAGCAGCTCGGCGACAAGTTGGACCACTCCAGGAGCAACACCCCGTCTCCTCTTAACCTGTCCTCTGCCTCCTCCAAAAACTCTCACAGCAGCTCTTATACACCCAACAGTTTCACGTCTGAGGACCTGCAGGCCGAGCCACTGGACCTCTCGTTGCCCAAGCTAATGAAGGAACCCAAGCATGTGCTTTCCATCAAGAGTCGTCCCAAGCCCAACAGCGTCCCCTTGGACCACATCCCTATCGGGTCGCCCCGGGAGCACCTGGAGGAGCCGCTCAATCTTGCCTACCTGTCCAAGAAGGAGTTTGGCAGCCCCAACGGCAATGGCAACATTGACAAAAGCACTAGCCCCTTGTTCGGCATCAACCCATTCGCTGCCAAGCCCCTGTATACCTCCCTGCCCCCTCAAAGCGCATTCCCCCCAGCCACCTTCATGCCCCCTGTGCAGGCCAGCCTCCCAGGGCTGCGGCCCTACCCTACGCTCGACCAGATGGGCTTCCTGCCGCACATGGCCTACACTTATGCCACAGGCGCTGCCAGCTTTGCCGAGATGCAGCAGCGGAGAAAGTACCAGCGGAAAACAGGGTTCCAGGTAAACTTGTTTTTTTTTTGTGACACTTCCTAAAGCCTTAAGTTCTGTCTCCTTTTTCCTTTCATTTTTTCCTTCCCTCCTCCTCCACTCGAAGGCTGCGTGTCTGTAGTGTGCTCCGGCTCTTTCTGCCACTAATTAAAAGGTACTCAGAGCTAGAGAGGAGAGCTCACCTGCCGCTGCCGTCAGCGGCGGAAGTGCGCGCTGAGAGATGAATGTTGGAGAGGAGAGAGAGAGCGAGGGAGCGAGAGAGAGCTCGAGCAAGAGAGGAAAGACAAACAGCTGTGTAGTGGCCTGTAGCGCCGCTAGCTCCTGTAGCACGCGTCATTAGCATTAGCGCCGAATGGCTGTTTTAGCGTTCATGGCGAGGGAGGGCACGTGTTGCCAGACTCCAGTGTGGAGCGTCTGAGTGGATGAGGGCAGGAAGCGCCGCCGTGCCAGATGCTCTGAGCACTCCTTGCCATGTCAATTTGCATCTGTGCCTGTTTGTGTGTAAGTGTGTGTGCGTGTGTGTGTGTGTGTGTGTACGCACCTCTCCCGATCTCCCAGCCCCCTTGCCTTTCGTCTCAGGTGTAACGGCTTAAGCCATGGGCACAAAGGGACAGTTGCAATGAACCCTTCACCAGCCCTGCTTTCTCCTTCTCTCAGACTCCTTTCTTCACTCACTTTCTCTCCGTCTCTGCCTCTCTCTTTTCTTCTGCACCTCTAAAGAGAGAACAGCCAAAATGAGTTTGAACATGTGGATTAATAATGCACGCTCGCCGTGTTCATTACAGCACAACGCTAAGGGCTGTTTAACATAGAGGGAACCATTCTGATAAAAAAGTATTAATAATGTTTCCTATTCTAAGTTATTAAATTAGATTTTAAAAATACAGCTACGGGCATTTAGCTCAAATTGATTGCGGAATGATAGTGCTGCGCTCTTAAAAAGCCAGCGTAGCGATGTCTGCAGAATCATTGTCAGACCCGAGCAAGTACTCTTAATGAGGGCAACGGCGCTTCGCAATTTTGGTCATTTAGTGCACCTCTTGATTTAATCATTACCGCTTGGAAATTAGAAGACTGTGGCAATATGCCCTGCCAAGGCTTCCTCTTATTATTATGACCCTCTAATGCAATAATATTTTTCCCCATTAATTTAAGTTTAAGCCTATCGGGGTAATCTTCTCTGTAAAGGAAGAGCAGATAAATATAGCATTAACACTCTTTCATGTATAAAATTAAACCAAATTTGAATGCAAATATATGGAGAAAGGTAATATTAAGCGTATTCAGAGGGAGAGAGCTCATTTGTAATATCCTGCCTTTTTCATACATTTTCCAGCCACAAACATTTTAATATTTCATTTAGAAGACACGCTCTCTCTTGCAGACGTGCGCCGCAAAATGAATCCATTACCTTAGAAAAAAATCGTCCAAAAAAAAAGGAAAGGAAAAAAAGAAAATACTCAAATTTGGAAATATATTCAACATTTCACGTGAAATATTTATGGTTAAGTTGTAATAAGCCATACATAAAATAAATTCATAACAAATTCTCTGCAGTGGGACATACTGAAAACATACTGGAGTGTTTTTTTTATTGTAATTTTTTTTTTTTTAGGGGGAGCTGCTTGACGGCACGCCAGACTATCTCTCCGGCCTGGATGACATGACAGACTCAGACGCCTGTCTGTCCCGGAAGAAGATTAAGAAAACAGAAAGTGGTATGTACGCGTGTGACCTTTGCGACAAAACATTCCAGAAGAGCAGTTCCCTCCTAAGACACAAATATGAGCACACAGGTACATACTGTTCCAGACACTTATTTTACCCCATGCTTTTACTTCTTGTTTGTCTCACTAAACCCTTCTTTCTCTCTCTCTAGAGCATTCTTGTTTTTTTTTCTTTTATTTTTTCTCCATTATTTTCTCCCCTGCTCATTTCTTTATGAGTTTAGGTTTTTTTTGTTGTTCACTTTTTTTTTAGTTGGATGTGAATGGAAACTAACATGTTTCTCTCCTGTTGACAGGGTGAGAGGGATTATAAGGGAATGCAGCAAAAAATAATAGTTTTTTTAGAAAACAGAACAGGAAAAAAGTAATTGAAAGACTGGTGGACAGACAGATCCAAGGAAAAGAAAACAAAATAAAAAGAAAAGAAATGAAAAGAAAATAAATAGAACACTGTTATTATTTGCCTTATGAATATACTTTACTGCTCATGCTGGGGAGTTTCCCCTACACGCACACACACACACACAAACACACACACACACACACACACATACCCATGCACATGCCTGTTATTTGTGCGTAATCACCTAGAAAAAGAAGCACTGAAACGCTGGTCCTTCTTCTTTGGCATTTCAGCTCATTTATCAGCGAAGACCTCCGCCAAATGCACACCACTGCCTGAAGATGAAGAAACTTTAACCTTTGTCTCTGATACTAAGGCTCTGATAGTACAGTGACGCAGACGGTTCATTTAATTGGCCCGATCCTGTATTATATATCCGAATCGGAAGATGAAAGTGGCGGAGTAAGAAAAGTGTGGCCTCTTTTCTTCCATGCTTCTGTTCTTTCACCGCATTGCATCACCTCTTACTGGTGGCTTCTGCTGATGGGGAACATATAGAGAGGAATCTACTGGCAGCAATACCATCTCTTTCTCTCTCTCTCTCTCTCTCTCTAATCATATTTTCCTCTCGTGTTCTAATTGTTCCACTCTTCCTTTCTTGTTCTGTCCTCTCTCTCTTTCTGTCTCTTCCTCCATCTTTGCCTTTTGCACTCTATCTGTTCCTCTCTTCTTTCTTGCTCTGTCTCTCTCTCTGTCTCTGTCTCTGTCTCTCTCTCTCTCGCTCTGTCTCTCTCCCTGGTATATGGGATGGTGATGAGAAGCATTCCTGTGCTATTTGTGGTCAGGAATTGGCCAGATGCGTGCATGTGAGTGTGCCACTTCATAAGTGCTGTCACAAGCCCACTGAAATGCCAAAGGAGAAACTCTCTGGCACAAGTGTGTGTGTATGTATGTGTGTGTGTGTGTGTGTGTGTGATTGTGAATGATTTGTGTCATGCATACAACCTACATACCATGAATGTGCTGAGTTGGTGTAAATCCACAAGTACGGAGGCTGGTAGGGGTTGAGGGAGTTTCCTTTTACCTCAGATATCGTCGCTGTCACATCAAAACCTCATAACTCCATATATCCAAGTTTTTTTTGTTTTGTTTTGGATTTTTTTTACACCTATTGGAAACAGCAGCATTTCCTTGCATCGTACAAAGACCCAGTATACAGAGAAATATCCTTAGAATAAGATCTCATCACATTAACTTATGGGATGGGTTTTTTCCCCCCTGATTCTGGAGATATGAGGTTTGGGCCTGACAGCCAGTGCTCTCTACTTTGTTCACCCTCTCTTTTGTTTGCAATCCAGTTTGGTGGCTTTAATATAGTAAAATACAGTGAAATGAAATCTCACCCCAACCTCAATAACCAGCGCTGGGCTTCTACCTTGTAACACTGTAGCTTTCCAACTTTCCAGTGCAGTATGGCTGAGCATGCTGAGCCACAGATTAAAAAAACAAAACAAGAAACAGAGAGAGAGAGAGAGAGAAGGAGTGAAGAGCAATTGCAGTACCAATCTGCATCACTGTGTGCGGTACAGAGCCACCGTAGGAGACTGCAGTTCAATTTCAGCTTTTATTTGTTTGTTCCGTTGCAGCGGCTCCGTGTGTTTGTTTGTTTTTTTCACTGGTTTATTTATGTTGCATTTCTGGCAGCACGGCTCTTCTGCCAAAACCCAAAGTGCGTGTGTGTGCGCGCTTGCTCCCACATGCTCCACCTCTAGGAGGGAATTTTCAGAAAATAAACGCTCAAAACGTGTGCATCTATGTGTATGTGTCAACCCCAGAACTGCTGAAATCAGAGTGGACAAACATACAGTCATTTCATTGCATACCGAGGCAATTCAGGGGTGTCAGACTCCAGTCCTGTAGGGCTACAGCACTGCAGAATTTGTCATTATACCACTTTTAACAGACCTGACTCAACTCATCAGTTGCAAAGGCCTGGAGTTGAATTCGGTACTTGGTGCATTCAGACTGTCTTTGGAAAATACATGATACGATACATGCACATATAAGTATGTGTGTGTGATGTCTTCCCATACTTACATACCCATACGTACATCCATACATCTCTTATTGCGTAAATTAAATATGTTATTTCATTTCACTATCAGTACTAGTGGTAGGCTTATGAGGCTTATATTCATGAATGTAAAATTCAGACCGTCTGAATGCACCAACTATTTCTTCAGGGGCTTAGACCTCCCAGGACTTCAGTTTGACGCCACTGATATATTTGATATATTTTTGCTTATTTTCCATCTTGACCATTAAGTTTCCCTTTTTATTAGTTGGTGTCCAAAACCTTTTTACTGTAACCTTTGTAACATTGTGCTAAGTGTGCATGTGCACCAGGCCACTCCACTCACGGCGCGTTTTCTGTCGTCATGTGTGTCTGCAGGTAAGAGGCCACACCAGTGCCAGATCTGCAAAAAGGCCTTCAAACACAAGCACCACCTGATCGAGCACAGCCGGCTGCATTCCGGAGAGAAGCCGTACCAGTGTGACAAATGTGGCAAGCGCTTCTCCCACTCGGGCTCGTACTCCCAGCACATGAACCACCGCTACTCCTACTGCAAGCGCGAGGCGGAGGAGCGCGAGGCAGCTGAGCGCGAGGCGCGGGACAAGGGTCACCTGGAGCCCACCGAGCTCCTGATGAAACGGGCCGCCTACCTGCAGGGCCTGAGCCCGGCCGGATACCCGGAGCGGCCTGAGCGCGACTCCATCCTGCGGGACGGCATCAACGGGGGCACCCGAGAGCGGCCCACCAAAGAGGCGGAGGATGGAGGAGGCGGGGCTTATAGCAAACTGGGCCGGCGGGAGGACGAGTTCGAGGAGGACGAGGAAGAGAGCGAAAACAAAAGCATGGACACGGACCCGGACACAGCGCGGGACGAGGAGGAGAACGCTGAGCACTCGATGGACGACAGCTCGGTGGACGGCAAGACGGAAACCAAATCCGACCACGAGGACAACATGGAGGACGCCATGTAATAAAGACTACTGTAGGCTCAATAAGCCCTGCCCCCTTTCTCCTCCACCCAAATCTAGTTTCTGCCAGTTCGCTTTTTTATCATTTCCTCCAGTTGCTTCACCGTCTCCATGCGGTAACCGTGGTGACCAGTGGACACGCACGGGCTGCTGGACTCCTGCCAACTCCATCCATCTGACCGACTGAGGGGGAACATAGTAAAAGAAAAAAAGAAAAGACAGAGTCTGACCTTACCATCCAGTCAGGGAAGGGAAGGGGAGGGCAAGGGAGGGGCTAACGGGTGGTTTTTTTTTTGTTTGTTTTTTTTTCTTTTTGTATGAAGCTGCATTATGCAAAAATGAAAAATAAAATGAAATACAGTTTTAAAAATTGTACAGTATTAAGGCCTAAAAAAATATGTGTGGTGCTACCATCCTAAAAATAAGAAAAACCCCTGTGTTCCATAGTATTTATAGCACAAAAACTAGTAACTTGTACAAAATTGCACTCCGCTTCTATAATCACTACAAAAATAATTAAAAAAAGTTATTGCCTATGTATATTTATACGGTGTAGTGAAGAAGAAAAAAAAAGACGAAGAAGAGGCTGCGGTGAGCGCGCTGCGGTTTTTTTGTCAGTATTATGAATTCTCTCTCTCTCTCTCTCTCTCTCTCTCTCTCTCTCTCTCTCTCTCTCTCTCTCCCCCTGTGCCCTCTGCCGTTTTCTCCCCGGTGTTTACTCAGCTAGCCACACACTTTTAGGCCTCCGCATTTACTCGGTGTGAAGGAAACGCGACACGTATCTCCGCTCGGGTGGGAAGACGTTTGAAGTCTTAAACTGACAGCTCAGAGCAAGTGAAATGGTCCAGAGGTGAGAGGAACGAAGGAAGACGGGACTGATGAAGGAGAAAGCCTTTGTAAGGTTCTTTTTTTGTATCAGAGAAGATTAAAGAAAAAAAACAAAGCCTTATATGCAAACCTTTTAATCTGTGTGTTTCTACAAGTGCCATCCTTGTACAGTGTTGAAGGAGGGCGACGTGGTGTTGCTCTCGCCAGCATCAGTATTTAAAGACTCCTCGGAAAAGCACCATCTCAGTATTAGCAGAGTAGGCACCACTTCTTTAGTTTACATCACATCTGTGCAATTTTCTGTTCAGTGTTTCAGATTTTTTGTTTTGTTTTGGTTTTTTTTTTCTCCCTTTGTCAGTATTACACCAAACCATTTCGCTACGACAACAACGACAAAAAAAAAAAAAAAATCATTTTATTTGTAGGTTTAAATAACATTTTATTTATGTGGCCCATTTTGTATTTCCTAATTTTATTTATTTCATACTGTAGTGTACAGTATTATAGTTCTTCAATATATAGATATATTTTAGTAAAATGAAACATGATCATTTGGGCAAATTTTACGTAAAAGAGAGCATTTATTGTGTTTTGAAACATGAATTGTGAAATGCGAATTTTCAGCTTATTATTTTTGTTTTTTTGTTTGTTTGTTTGTTTGTTTGTTTTCTTTTTTTCTTTTCTTTTCTTCTGTTTTCCAGTTACTGGAAATTCCAAAATTTGGGAACTTTTGATACAATATTGTGAGAACACTGTATTTTCAACTGAAAAAAAGAAAATTCCACTTTCTTCATCTTGTTTTTTTTAAGCTAAAAAAATGAAGAGGGACTGTTAAAATACAATGTATGATACCATGACAGAAAAAAGAAGAATCTTTCCTGAAATGTCTTTGTAAAAGTATTATTGAATTTTTAATTTGTAATTCCTCTTGGAAATGACCATGCTCGAATAAAAGTAGCCAAATTAAAGAAAAGAAAGGTTTTCCTTCTTCATTGCATGAAACTGTGGCCTGTCCTCTCTGTACATATAAACAGGGTGTGAACGATGCTGTGATGTTACAAACTGTGGTTTTTATGCAAAACCAATAAAAAGTATAATATTATTTAATTTATGATAACTTGGTTATGGACTATACTGTAGATGCCTTATAAGACACAACTGTTTAACGCGATATATCGTCCCTGCTGGGACAAACCACTGTATCTGTATAAGCATCACAGGAGAGGGAAAAGATGTCCTGAATTTTTATGTAAATGTTAACATTAAAATATTTCAAGTCATTTAATTTTAATGTATCATGATGTCCACCGGAGGCCCAACCTTTGTGATATATATATGTGTGTGTGTGTGTGTGTGTGTGTGTGTGTGTGTGTGTGTGTGTGTGTGTGTGTGTGTGTGTGTGTG
>JBBPCX010000114.1:1140895-1169191 GCA_037974365.1 Hydrocynus forskahlii | reverse complement strand
GCTTTGTGCACTGGGACACAGTCATGCTGGAATAGAAAAGGTTCTTCACCAAACTGGGTCCACAAAGTTGGAAGCATTTGTGTAGTTGCATTTATAACATTTAAAGCAAGGCTAAAAGTTTGGTTATATGGCGCATTTAAGAAATACATGCTGGGTGTGGTGAGAAAACATTTATGAACATTAATGGAACCTGGACAACCAGTATAAACTTGTGAAACCGATGAGGCTGACGCTGAGGCTGGAATACGGAATACTGCATAGCCGGAATGCCCCATTAAGCACATCATTAAATAATGTTTTGAGCGGTATAACAAAAAGTAGTTCTTTGACTTCTTTGAGGGTTAATAAGAACTGAAGGGGCAGTGGCTCTGGAGGTCGCAGTGAAAGCTAATTAATGTGATCACCTTCAGCTGAAGAAGTGTGAGTTAGCCGAGCGGTCACTTGCTGAGGTCTGAGTGTGAAATTAGCTGGGCAGTGAGATCCAGTATTGTCCTTTCTGACCCTCACCTGTCACTGCCTATCTGGACGCCTGCTTGTCCGTGTAGCCAGCTGTAATGGGCTAACTGGGTCAGGCCAAAGGTGGCTAGATGGGCTGGTCATGTGACATTGTTGAAGACCTCATCACTGGTCACTCTGCCTCTACCGTTCCATCATGCTTGACCCGCATGGGTGTGCCCAGAGGGATATCCAATGGAGGATGTAGCCTCCAAAGGGACAGCCAATCAGGGTTTGTCTAGCCAAAGGGACACAACAAATCAGAAGCACTTCGCTCGATGATCTTGATGAAGATTTGCTTGGTGTTTGTTTTGGAGATCAGCGCTGAGGATGGCAACAGCATGAACAGACTTGACACGACAATGCGCTGTACATGACCAACAGGCACATACTGCTCTGTGCAATATATATCCATCTGATGATGTCCGTGTCATGCCTGCCTGCTAACGATGACCCTGATGATGTTCTCAAGACACCCTGAAACACATGGCCAGGCCTAGGATGACCATTCCCAGTGCACAATGATGATGAGTCATACTTCAAGTGTACAGTACATCACATTCGCTGAGGGCAATCTTAAGGGACGGACCATAACCTTGAATGTCCCTCAGCATCAGCGGGGACTTGCATTGTCTCTCAGAGGAGATCAAAAACTCATCTTTTCATTTTCATATTCTTGGATCTGCTTTAATCTGATCAAAATAGAAGTTTCTCAAAAGGCCTCGAGGCGGCTTCCCCCACAGTAATCTTTGCCGGAAAATGACGGTACAGCTTGTCTGACCGCTCCATCGTAAGCTCTATCACAATCGCAATCAGGAACCTTCCTGCTTGGGGGGTCCCATACATTTCCCAAGTCTTTTTTTTTCTCCCTGAAGGAGAAACCACTCAAACCTCCATTGTCACACCTTGATTAAAAGATGAGGTTGGAGTCTTATCTCAGGAGGGCTAGATGGCTTCCTTTGATTCCACAACAGCAGGTTTCACTTCGCAGTAATCAGTTAAGGGCTCGAGCCTCTCTGTGATAATAGCAATAATAAAAATGGAAGAAAGTTGGAAAGTTTACGTCGTGATGTTTCAGGCCGAGATATCAGAACTAGTGATTTCGGGAGGAACTGGACTGCACACAGCTCCGGAAGAGTGCTGAGAATAATCCACTTTGAAAAGATGCTTTTAATTTGCAGACACTCTCTTGTCTCAGAGGGTCCAGGGGGTGGATGGATGGGGGTGTTGTGGGGCTCTGGGTTGGCAGAGGGGAATTGGAAGAGCTCTGAATTCCTATCAGGAGGTGGGAGCAGTCAAAACCTCAGTGCCCAGCTCTCTCTCTCTCTCTCTCTCTCTCTCTCTCTTTCTCTCTCTCTGTCTCCGCTGCCTTTAATATGCAAATGGAAGGTATGCAAAGATCTGATGCTTTTATTTAAGAAATATGCCCTCCGGCGTCTCTCGGCTGCCTTTCTGGGGAGTGCTCTGTTTCGGCGGTGAAATAAATAGTTGTTAAAAGGATCACATGAGTTTGTATCTGTGAAGATGAAAAGCTAATTGACATGAATAATTTATCGTGATGCGATATTTTATATAAATCAAACAGTAGCATGAGAGAGGGAAAGGGAAAGAGAGAGAGACAGATAGACAGACAGAGACAGACAGAGAGAGAGAGAGAGAGAGAGAGAGAGAGAAAGAGAGTGCGAGAGAGAGAGAGCAACAGACAGACAGAGACAGACATAGAGAGAGAGAGAGAGAGAGAGAGCGAGAGAGAGAGAGAAAGAGGGAGAGATGGAGAGAGAATTAAAGCAAAGTTCAAACATCTCATATTATGGGCAACCTTAGAATATTCATAAGAAATGATTTCCTCTGGATTACTCAGAGTCTTTAATCTCATTGTCACTACTGTCCTGAGGTCAATGAACTACAATTACCAGCTGACACCAGAAGGACTCTCTAAGGTATTATGCAGTTATAAAAGATTAATCTCTTGGCTGATGATCCAGACAGGCTACTGTTGAGACGCACACTGATCTGTGGCTTCGAACCCGACTGTTTACATACGTGAAGAAAAACAGATTTAGACCTGCCTGATTTTTTGAACCTGATAAAACAAGAGAAGTCAAGTCGAGTCAGTTTATTGTCATTTCTATCATATAACTCACAGCCCAGTAAAATGAAACATCGTTCCTCCAGGACCATGGTGCAACATAAGAACAGAAACAGAAACACCACAAGACTACAAAAGTGCAGACAGGACGAAATACACAGAGTGCAAAGAGAGCAGGAGAGAGAGTGCAAGAAAAACACGAGTGACAAACTAAAGGTTAAGACAACATTTAGTGCAGCTGAAGTTTGAATGAATACAGTATTAATATACTCTATTCTAGCAGCAGGGTCATTAGGTATTCAAAAAGGCAAGATAGAGGTAGAACAACAATAAATAATAAGTGTAACAATTGCAATAGCACAGAATGTGCAGTATATAATAAATAATGGGTGTGTACAGTGGTAGTTGTGGTGAAAGTAGTTTAAGGCAGAGCAGTGTGTATACGAATCGTGTTAACAGAGGAAGAAGTTCAGTTCAAGGATGTGTGTGTGTTTGTGTGTGTGTGTCTGTGTGTGTGTTGAAGGTAGCAGTTCTTATTAGATGTTCTCATTAGATGGATATTCTGAAGTCACTATGGAGTGACTATGTAGTTTTTTAAATAGTCAGAAATTTTGTCTTGTTATGAGATGCACAATGTATTGCCAGATACAAATGAACACTTTATCAACCATAGAATGTATTTCCTGTGTACTGTGGGTATACTGACCAGGCTTCAAAATGAGTGCATTGCTTGTGTGCTGATAACACTGAAGTAATCAGAGTAAACCTTTAAAAATGTGGTTAAAAGATGAAGAATACTGCAGGCTGATGAAAGGCTGACCTATATATAAGTGAAAAATTGCAGGTGCAACAGTATACAATACAACAAAAGTTGTAACAATAGATATATAGTGTAACAATATTATATCCTCCTGAAACCCGGCCCATTCATTTATGTCCTTTATGATGGACATTTGTTCACCTGTATCTTCCTTAAGTATTTGAAGTTACCCCATCAAGCCCTATAGTATTTTGTATATACATCCTGGGCTTTCCAGTGATGTGTCATGTAATGGGTTTGCATGCTGGGAACAAGGACTGCAATGGCAAGACATACATGAGGTGCACCAAATGCAAAATGTTCCTCTGCAGAACCAAAAAGAAAACATGCTTCCAGGACTATCACGCCTAAAAGATCCAGAGGATGTTCTATGACTTATAATTCATTGTTGAACTAAAATACATGTTTCGTTGTCCTTGCAAGCAACAAGCAACAGAAGAGTGATACACAATTGTATTGTTTTGATCAAATTGAATGTGTTCTTGGGTTAATATCACTTCTTTCATTTTCTAAATTCAGTTCTGTTCTCACATGGAAATCGTTCTGTTGTCCTCTACAATGGACATGCTGGGAAATTAAAATAAAAAATATATTCAAAGAAATTTAAATTGTTTTTTTAGGCCCACTTAGATAGAAAATCACACAAAAAAAGAATTTGTAATACATTTTTTTCTTCGGTTCTCATATAATAGTGATGTTTTGCCCATATACTATAATAGTAATGTTTCACCTGTATAATGTTTTACCCATATCACCCAGCTCAGGCTGAGTTTGGCAATATAATACCACTATAATGCAGTAATGGAATTTGGATAAGAAAGCCTGACTTTACTGCAAGCTACAGAATTACAGTGCACAAAATGTTGCTAACATTTTAATTTAAGTAAAGTGGAACACAGCACAGCACAGTGTGACAGTGTGAACAGTGTGAAATTCTTTCTCTGCATTTAACCCATTCACCAAGTGAAGCAGTGGGCTGCCGCCAACGGGGGACGCCGGGGAGCAGTGTGTGGGCACAGTACCTCGCTCAAGGGAACCTCAGTGGTGACACTAGCAGTGTTGGGATCGAACCCACAACCTTCTGATTTTTCTTCTTTTTTTTTTTTTTAATGACGTTCCCCTGTTGTACAAATTAGATTATTGAAATGGGTTTTTTCACATCTATACTGGGAGTCATGTGCAAAGGTTCAAATGTGAAAATGAACACACTCTCTTTACAGAAAACACCGTTCTGCACATTTTAATGCACAATTACCGTTGATTTGCTGAATTTAAAATACAGGGAAGAAAGAAATATTGAAAATCTAAATGTTGCAATGGTTATGGCACAGTTTATCATATCATATATATATATATATATATATACACAGGTTTGTTCTCCTTGGAGTCTGAATACTTATTTTCAACAAAACATGGGGGTTTTGCATATGACTGTACACCGAAGAAAATACAACTGTATAGGCACCAAATCTATGTCAACCATATGTAATAGGACATTTTAATTACTTAAATATTTTATGGCCAGCTGCCCAAAAGAGCTAACATTAAGATCTACATTATATTTACACATAGAGTCTATTACTGTTATTTTAGGATCTTCCATGTCATCATCCTGAGGCTGAAATCTATAGAAAATTCCTGGTAGACCATTAAAGCCAACAGTAGAGGGTTCCAGATGCAGCCACAGATTTGTCTACCATAAGAAGAAGAACACACCAGGAGCTGCAAAAGCTGAAGAGCCTTAAAGGCCAGATTAAATGTACCTTAAAGGCCAGCAGAGCTCTTGGATAAAATCATATGAAGAGATTTATCTTCACCAGAGTGATGGAATGAGGAAATTGTGAAAACGGGGAATGGAGACATACCACCTCCAAAAGACACAACGGAAGCAACTAAAAAGTGGAATGTTCTTGATAGACCAAGTCATTCACCTCATGTGAACCCAACTAAACTTACATTTCATGTACAGAAGACAAGACTGAAGATCTGAGAAAAGCCTCCAAAAGAAGCAGAAACTAGAAATCGATTAGTTTTACAAACCATTAAGAGCATCGGCAGAAGATCTTCCAACATCTGGCAAAGTCTAGAGTAACAGAGACTTAAGACAGTTAGTCAAAGGATTTGCAGCAAAGTAATAAACATTGTTTTCAGATTCTGTTCATTAGTCTCTTAAATAGAAATATAATGTATTAAAAAAATAAAATATGTTGTAGATCGATGCTGCACTTTAACCTCTCAGCCCCTGATCTGGCATTCTGAAGTCCTGAACCAGAAAACACTACTTACACACTGCATCTTTATAATGACAGTTTTCAGGGATCCTAATGAAGTTTCAAGAACTTTAACTAGAGGTAGACAGGGACATTCTGCCTTAATACTGTGGCCTGCTGTCATGAATATAGATGATATCTAATCAGGGGCTAAATTACATGGTCAATAAGTGTTCAACTGGGAAATGTGAGGGAATGGGCTTGGTCTTGAGCTTTGCACCTATCCTACCCCTGCCTCTAAAAAACTACAGCCGAAGGTAGCTTGAACTCATGAATGGTTGTTTTTAAAAACCAGTATTTAAAATGTCACTGCCATAATAAAAGCTTTTATATTCAGACCCGGGGGTGGTAAGGTCTGGGCGGCTACAGCCCTGAATACATTATGAAAAGCCCTGGATCGTAAAAATAATAAAAACATGGAAATATAGTGACAGCAATAATGCTCCACCCCACTCACCTTCAAAATACCTCCAAAATAATTCAAAGTGGATACTGAATCATTTATAGTAGTTACTGCATTGATAAAAGGTGGATCTTGAATAACTGATACTGTATAATTTACAGTACATGCTAAATAATACATAGTAGTTACTGAATAGTTTATGGTAAACACTGAATAATTTATACTAGTTACTGACTAACTCATGGTAGGTCATAAAACGTTGCTGAATAATTCAGAATTTTAAAGTCGTTATGGAATGTTATATAATAGTTGCTGGATAATGTTTAGTAGATCCTGAATATTTTATAGTAGATACTGAAATTGTTTTTACAGGAAATACAGTATAATTTGTAGCAAATACTGTGTAATTTATAATACAAACTGAATAACTTATAGTAGGCACTGTATACCTCATAGTAGATTTGCAATACAAACTGAATAATTCATAGTCAATACAATATCATTTTTGGTAGATGCTGAATAATTTATAACAGATACTAAATAAGTCTCAAGATTCAAATCTGAATAATAGAAGATTTGAAGGGGTTGACTCCTCGTGACCGGAGGATTGCCCGAATTGCCCTGCGTGAACCTCGCTGGGTGATGTGAAGTGCTTGCTGGGATTGCGTGCCCTCCGCCTCACACCACACACCTCCGGCTGCACAGAGGAGCTGCCATTACACTCATGATCTATGAGAGGAAATGTCACTTCAGTGTGTATTGTTCGCCGGGAGTGATCCTCCTCAATGAAAGGGATGTATTCTTCTTTAGCCGTAATTGGCGGGACAAAGAGAGCTCTCATCGCGGTGAACTTTTGACGGGGCCATTCCTGTCCCCCTGTGGGCTCGGCCAGGCCACTGTGCAGTGGGTGAATTCCTCGCATTGCTGAATGCTGCTGGAATTGCATTTGCGTCTGAGCGTGTCTTTGTTAATGTCCTCCCATGGACTGCCCTCCTCACCTTTCAGCCCCACAACCCCCGTTTCCCTCTTACCCGGGGACCGCCATTAAAAAGCTCCATACATGTGTAGTTGCTGCGCTCATGTTCCAGCCCTGGTTTTGGGAAGGGAGCACCTACTGCGCTAATTGCGCTAGCGTGTTGTGGCGTGTTCCATGATGCCAGGGGCAGCGAGGCATTCCCAATCGGCCGAGTCAATGCAGGAGTGGGGTTCGGGGTGGTGCTCGGCCCCCCCCCACTGAGGTTTACATTAGCGGGCTGTGTGTTGACCCTGCATTCCCTCGGAGGGATTGTGTATTGTGGGGATTGTTAGCATACGCTCTGCATGTTTGTTAAAGTGGGCGTTTGGGGAATCCTCACTATTTAGTCACTGTTTAGGATGACGTATTTCAAAGAGGCCGAAGATGAGGAGGGGGAATTGCAGGCCCTTGGGCTAACTGGCTGTCCCACGTTGACCACAGCCAACCTGTTGGGCCGAGAGCTATAATGGGCAGTATGGAGAGAGAGAGAGAGAGAGAGAGAGAGAGAGAGAGAGAGAGAGAGAGAGAGAGAGATGCTCACTAGGGGCTTGGACGAGACACAGTAGTTAATGTTGTACTTTCTCTGGACCCGACGTCCATCAGAGAATGAAGAAGTATTAACTCTGACATAATTAATTATTCCATCTTTTTTTTCTTTCTTTCTGTCTTTTTTTGGGACCTCAAATCTCAGAACATCTTCCGAGTTTCTGAAGGCTCGACATAAGTGTAACATGTTTGTGGAACTGCACAGCAGGTTCTAAATCATCTAAAGCAGTCATCCTACGGGTCCCAGGACGTTCATTAAAACACCGCAAAGCCACTATATTGCATTCTTATTGAACTGTGGTTTGCCCGTTGTTCTCTCCCAGCAATATCGCTTCTTAGACTGTAAGCAAATACAAGCCCGAGTTCTGTATATTTGATTAAAAAAAAGGAAAAACACACTCGGATCATGGTTTTCGGCTGCGTTGTTGATTTGGAGCTGCTTGTGTTGCATTTTTGGCCATTTATCTCAGCCGTTTGGGAGACGTTTCTGGAATCTCCGCTCCAGGCTTGCCCGGCTCCCCATTAGCATGCGGCGGGCCGCAAATATGAACGTGTGTCTTTTGATGTGGCCGTGAGTTAAGTGATCGTGATCGTGTGTGACATGAGAAAGGCCAAGTCATTCACTCAAACTTTATCCCATCAAATGCCTTTCACATCAAGACAATATTGAAGCGAGGCGCGCTGTGCACTGGGACCTTTTCTGAGCTAATGCGGGGTGAAACCATACACTCCACACACACACACTCACACACACACACACACACACACACACACACACTTGCGTACACCACCTCATTGTTGGCTCTACCTATTGTGCTACAGTAGGCTTTAAATATGGATTTGTGCCAGTAATGGAACACGCTGCAGTGCCTCCAGTCCTTTCCAAAATGTGCAATTTTTTTTACATTTGTGGAGAAATTTGGGAAGATTTCTTCACACTTTTTGCTCTACACATTTTTATTTGGACCTTCAAGCTTGCTACCAAAATTTAAAGACCAGGAGAGTTTTCTCTTGCAACTATTTGACATTGTTTTCTGACCACTCTGTGCAAAGAGTAGTGCTGCCGATTAGTTACACTCTATCAGTGAAACTTTTCATTTTGCTGTTAAACCATTCATGGTTGTGTGCAAAAGTTTAAACACCCCAGGTAACTTTTCTTGTGTCAGAATTAAACTCTTATACACCTTAAATATTGATATTTTCCATAATTTGCAACTATAGGCCATATTCTTTCTTTAATTTTGCACACACACACACACACACTCTCACACACACACACGCACACACATATATATATATATATATATATATACACACATATATATATATATATGCACTTTTCACTTATATGCAGTTTCTCTATGGTCTTCCACCCCTGATAATTTGATGAAAAACTGCTAAAGACTAGCACTGGACACCCCCTTATCAGTGTGTGTGTGTGTGTGTGTGTGTGTGTGTGTGTGTGTGTGTGAGGGGGGCTCAAGAGCTCATCCCTTGTTACAGCTGTAATGTGTGAATGTGTGTGTTGAGGGGAGGGGGCGGGGGCTCAATACGCCTTTAAACGATGTTATTCATGCACAGGTGCTGCTCCAGGCCCTCTTAGAATGATAATTAAGATAATCTTTCTCTTTTTCTCTTTCTCCCCCCCCCATTCCACCCTCTCTCTTTTCACACAAACACTTTGTTCTGCACTTTCTCCCGTGTCAATACACCACTCTCTCTCTCTCTTCTTCTCTCTCCCTCTCCCTCTCTCTCTCACTCCCACACCATTGTCTAATCCTCAGCACAAAACCACGCTAAACAACTGGGACCAAATTTATTTTCTCCCCTGAGCCCTATTGCCGTTCCACCAAATATGTGCCAAGTCGAATTAGAAAAAAAAAAAACTTTGAAAATGGGAAACTCAGGGAGAACATTCCTCTGGGATTTCACAGAAAGATTTGTTGGTTATATCTGTAGATGCTGGAGACAAACCTGAAAAAAAGTCTTTTAGTCAGACTATTTTTATCTCACTGTTAGATTTTGTATGGAAGTCAGGATTTGTATGCATGTTTAGGACAGTGTATTAGAAAGAGAACCAAGACTGTCTTTACTGTGCTGATAAAATATCAAAGGCAAGGAATTACAAACTTAAAGTGACACATTTTGTAACATAGTAGCAAGTGAATAAACTGAATGTTAGAAAGTATGTAAATAGAGTAAATATATACATAAAGTAAAACATGCAATCTGTTGAGTTTTCTGACATTGAGTAATATTAAGTATATTTACTGACTTTTTAATGTCTGCCAACATTGACATTTTTACTGTATTTGTACTGACACTGTAGAGTCTAATGACACCGATTTGAATCCAGTAAGTCGACCATCATTGTAAAGTTGACTGACATTTATTGTTAGGCAGTCGATCTACTGACATTGTGAAGCTGAAGTTGTCTATTATCCAGTTTTGTTATGTGGTGTATCTACTGATATTGACTATTATACTGTTTATGAACTGACACCGTAAAGTCTACAGACAAAGATTTTTTAAAGAGTCTGTGTAAAATGTACTTTAACTGACTATTATTCCATTGGACACACTGAGATTTTCAACATTTGCATGTTACCACCTTAATATTTATGAAAAATAGTATGTTCACCATGTGAGTATCTTCATTAGCCAGAAAATGTCCCAAAATATTTTTTATTCATCATTGCAGACCTACAAAAATCTACTCGATTATAATCATATTGTAGATCACCAAACAACGGCTAGCTATTTAAGGAGCTATTAAGTGACATCCAGTGGGATGAAACAGTGGATTTAAAGGACAGTCTAGATAACCAGTAAATAAAGTAAATAACATAAAGTAGTCACATGTTAACACACCACAGCACACAGTGTGAAATCCTTTCCCTGTATTTAACTCATTCGCCAAGTGAAGCAGTGGGCAGCCAGCGATGCAGTGCCTGGGGAGCAGTGTGTGGGGACGGTACCTTTCTCAATGATACCTCAGTGGTGCCACTGGCAGTCCTGGGATTTGAACCCACGACCCTCCGCTCGCACGGCCAGCTCCCAGACCACCAGGCCACCTACTAACCCAAAATCTACTCTCACCGTGGATTCAAACAGCGATCTTTGGTTTCAGTGCCCAGCATCCTACCGTTGAACTAATGAGGGGTCAGTGGATGCTATACATGCATATTCTTATAAACAAAATGTATTATAAAGGTTATGAGGAAACTTGTTTCATTTGACATATTTTCATTTATAGTTGTTCACTCAACAACCTTCCAGTGCCTACCAAGAATAAAACATGCAGTTTACAGAATAAATGAATGAATGGTAAAAACGTGTAGTGTGCAAACAATTTGACTTGCAGTGTATCTACTGACACTCTGAAGTCTAATGACATTGACTATTATACAGTACATCTACTGACATTGTAATGTCTGCTTTTTTTATTTCAAAGCAGGTTATCCACTGGCACTGTTTACTATTCTGTACATTCACTAACATTGTAGAGTAAATTGACACTGATTCTTATAGAGTCTTTGTAAAGTGTACTACAGTTTACTATAAACGACAGTTATACACTTTGTTTACCGACATGCTACCAACACTGACTATTATACAGCACATCAGACGAGACTGAATATTACATAGTATATTTACTGACTAAATATATAGTAAAGTCTGACATCAGCTGTGGTACTGTATATCTACTGACCATTTAAAATCAACTGTCGCTGACTATTATCCAATATATCTACTGACACGGTAAAGTCTACTAACACAGCTTGTTATGCCGTCTCTGTACTGACTCTGTAAAGTCTACTGACATTGACTATTAAATGCCAGCCTTCTTTGTATTACTGAGTAAAAAAGACCCCGATCAACAAATCCACTCCAGCGCCTCTGACAGATTATAGTGTCATATGAGAAAAAAAGACTATTAACTTGCAGAATTTTGTGTGGAGCGTTAATGTTTTGTGTAATGAGTTAATGCTTTTTAACTTGACTAGCGGCGTCCGTGTGATGGATACCCCCGGTGAAGGTTACAGAGAGTGAGTGTTTAGTGTGTAATTACCTGGACTACAAAGCCTTTCTCCCACAGGGCCGCCGAGCTGATCTGTGTGATGCGGCTCTCTCATTAGGACTCTAACCTCCACTTCATTACCGTCACACTCATCCATACCTGCCCTGTCCCTCTCCTGGCAGACCGTCTGTAAACAAAGACGGCGAATGAAAAAGCTTTAATGGGGAACACATGCGCGGCTCAGAAGGTTATACTGTCATGTCTGCAAGAACTCGTTCATCCTGTGTGCTTGTGGAGGAGGTGATCAGCCCACGCTCTGCTTTCAGTGTCCCTAGATTTATGTCCACCTCAATAGATTCACAGATTCTGGTTTAAAGTAACTCTGATTCTAAATCAACCTGGAAGTGATTCTGATTCTAAATCATCTTCTAACGAATTAACAATGGAACCAGATTCTGGGAATAAAGCAAAAAAAAAAACAAAAAAAACTTAATAAACTACGTTCTACCACAGTGACTTATAAGAGTATAACAATAAACTGTATATGTTACATAACAAAGAACTAGAAACTCCTTTACCTTAAAAATGGATTTGCATTGCCAGATGGGTTATTTGGTGCATCAACACCCTTTTTAAAATCTTGATTAAACCAATGTTTTACCACAGCAGAGTGAAAATCGAGCAAGAAACTCATATCTTCATCCTTGCATGGTCCCTAAATACTTAATATTCATGTTAGCTACTAACAGACTATTTTAACTCCTGATGGTAGGACAATAGGAAGCTGCAAATAAAAAAATGGGGTGAGAATTTTGAAAGTGTTGTTACAAATTTAACGTGCTGCAGAATATTGTGTAAAAGCTGTAGATCTAAAGCTGTAGAGTTACAGTGCGACTGTAATTTATCATAAATGTGAGAACTGTAATAAAATATGAAAATTCATCATATTCATCATGTATCCAAAGAAAAAAACAGATAATTACCATCATAATAGTTTATTAATAATTACCATCATCAATCGATTATTGACCATTTTAGTACCTTCAATTTTTATTGAATAAAGCATCTAAAAACACCTTTGGATGAGTAGCTTTTAACAGTTAAATCCAGGTTTAAAATATAGTAATATGACAAGTGCTGAACTAGTGTATGAGGGTAGAGCGTTGTTCTGTGCTAGGCTAATCTTGCTAACAGGTAAACACAATATTTTGGTCTAGACTAAAGCAGCAGTGTGAACATTGTTTTTTTGTTCATTTTTTATCGTTTGTGGTTTCGGTTGGGCTGCCACTTTGTCAGCACATCACTGGGCATCAGTGGGAATATCACATCAGTGGGCATCAGAAGGCTTTCACGTTCCTGACCACAGGAATATTCACCAGTATCCTCTCTAAAGCAAAACGCCGGGCTGCCGGATTTCTCAGTAGCGGCTACTATTTAGCACTGCTTACAAACATGGGGGACTTGGGGTCATTTCGTCCCAAGCTTTTTTGTGGTCGGTCTGTCCAGCCGTTGTATTCTTGTGTTTTGCGCTGCGCGTCCGGCTTGTTTTTGGGAAGTGTGTGAGGAATGTTTACTGTTCCTGTGTGACGGCGATTCCAGCTGTATCATCTTAACACGCAGCCTTGTTTACAAGAGCCGTCTCCACAGCATGGATATATTTAATCCAGTTTTCTTTTGTGTGCAAATGAGTTGTTTTGTTTGTCTTTGGTTAAGTTTGATTTGTTGTTGTGTGCACTGATGTTGAGGATTTCTTTTTTTCCCTCTCCTCTCTTCACAGTAACCACATGTTGCAGGCTCTTGAGAAAGGAAAGGCAGAGATAGCAAAGCTGTCTCCAGCTGCTTAATGCTCCTTATGCTTTCCCACACCGATCAGGCCTAAATAAACCACTCTGCGGACACGAGGCAACACCGCTGATAGGCTAGCGGCAGTTTGAAGCTACAACTAATTCTAGCCGAAGCTAAGCTGATTCTTTTTTTGCACTGGTTTATACTGGCATAATAAAATAATTATGGGATGCCTTCTTTATTAGACCTAGCTGTGTTTTGCCCACAATAGCCACTGTTTACAGATTGGAACGATTTTTATTACCAAAAATGTAAAAAAAAAAAAAAAAAAGATAAGATAAAACTTTCATTAGTCCCACAAGTGGGAAATTTGCTGTGGCAGAAAGCGGACAGTACAAAGTTAAAAAGTTAAGAGTAGCAAAGACAATAGAATAAAAGCTATACAACAATAAAATAAAAAATACAATACTATACAAATAATACAATGGTATGAATATAGACCTTTCCGTGTGTATGGAAATATATATATGTTTATAAATCTATATAAGTATGTGTATATGTACATAGTGGATATATATGTGTATGAATACTGGATATATTGACAAACAACAATTTGGATTGACAAACAACAATTCGCAGCGACTAGTCCATGTAGTTTTCATAACTGTTTAAGCTGGAAACCCACTGGGACTTTTTCTGTTATTCTGTAAAGCAAGTCCCACCTCACAATTAATGTTGAAAATGGTTGATAACATTCAAACCTTGTTTTTGGCTTAAACCCAAATTAAGGACACGTGCTTAACGAAGATTAAACTGAATGAATTACATTTATTGACTTAATAGTCAATAAATATATGGAATGTTACTTAGACCACAATTTACAAATCTAGATTTTGGTGTAAGCTTGCCTGTTGGCTCATGGATGCTGAGAAGCAGAAGGTCTTCTAGTCCTTCAAGAGGGTTAATGATTTCTGGAACTAAAAAATACAGTTCTGTAATACTTAGTTAATTTGTACTCAATAGAATCATGTTTGTGTTTACACTGCAAGTTCTGCTATATCACTGTTACTTCATTACTCAGTTTTGGTTGAAACAATAGCGTTCTTGAAATGCCCAACAAAGTGTTATTCGATCAAACTTTTTCTGTGGATAGGACTTGAATGTAATGTGTCAGACCAATCACAAGCGTAATTAGGAAATCACAGTGGAATCAACCAATAACATTTTGATTCCCAATGTACTGGACCGATTTTTGAGCCAAGACACAACTCTAGGACTTCTGGAAGTTCTAAGAACTTCACAGACTGTGAATATGGTCAGCAGCCTAACCAGTGGGTTTCTGTCAGAGGCAGATGTCACTGTAGAAATGCTACAAAGTAAAATATGTGTTAGCATGTGTGTTACAAGTCTTAGATATCTGTTTTTAACCTGGAATGACCACAGAAATGTTAGTAGTTCTAGAATCACATAGGGGTGCTAGCAGAAATGTATGTATTTCACTATACAGTTTAACAATGTTTTGGCATTTATGGCCTAACCTGAGGGCCTAACTTTAACATTCATGGCTTGCCACTGATGATAGGACCAACTGCTTAGTTACTAAAATAGTATAGATAGAATCTCCTGTTACAGAAAGTGCCGCCTGGGACTAGAGTTTCACATTCAAGCCCTTTGTTAGTCTATGGAATAGTCAGTAAATATACTTTTTAAGTTACCATTTTTGCATAATATGGATCAACCTCGAGCCTGTGGCTAATATATCTAATGAACAGATGTGTCTTACGCTTGCATGGGTTGTGTTTTTGTGTTGCACAGTTGGCCTATTTGGAAATGATGATTCCGTTTATGAAATCTCCTCAGCGTACCATATTACAGTAACTTTCCCCCGTAAAAACCCAGATTTCCCTCACAGACGCCACTAAATTATATATATTTAAACCATGCCCTCCGGCTACTGCATGCCCCCAAATGTCTTTAATGATGATTGGAAGTTAATGGCTGGTATAGCTCTGCTTTTAAATTAGAAATTACCCACTGTATCATTTGACTTATAGAAAAGGTTAGAATTAAGCACAACGAATTAATCTCAATTTCCGACCTGAGCGTCTTCTTAATCAGAAACCGGGTTTAAAATGGATTACGATGACCAAAGTTAAGTTATCGTTTTTTTTACCCCCGTCTGAACTCTTTGATCTTTGACTCCACGTTAATTTGTAGAAGCAGACCTGACTCAGGCGGAGTAAGATGAATGTTGTGAAACACATTGCATATGCCTTCGTGTACCTTCAAAAGACGTGGGCAAAATGCTAGCATGCCATAGGCCCACCACAGTAAAGGGTGCGGTAGTTGCCAAAGTTTCTTAAAGACCTTGATCTTTGTCTTATCTTTCACTTCTGCTTTGATCTGTCCCTAATCAGATTAAAAGGGCTGGAGGTTGATGAGGATCAGGTCGGTGCTGTGGCTACGGCTGGTTCTGATTTAGCACCGGCGCGATGCTTACTGATTTGGAACAATCTAAGGGTGTCTTTTCTCTCTGAGCAGTCCCAGGTGTGGGGTGGCTGCCCCAGGGCAATATGGGATTGTGATTACTGAGAGACTTCTGCACGCCGTGTGTGTTTGTGTGTGTGTGTGCGTGTGTGTTTATGCGTGTGTATAAAAAGCACATTCGGGTTTGATACCTGTGCTAGATGAAGGAAACAGTAGCAAATGTGCACTTTTATGGTTAATCCTTACTTCACATTCATGTGTTTTAGACCTGTTGTGCTGCTGTCGGCAGGTTTTAGTCATAGTCATCATGGTTCTTACAATGGATATTATGAAAATATGTTAATGATACCACTGCTTTTACCTGTCTTAGGATACCACCTTTAAAAATCAATAACCAGCCCCTAATAATAATCCTTAATAATCCGTGACATTCTAATCACCATTCAGCCACTAGTTATGGATTTAAACTTATCAATTTATTTTATACACCATTCTAAAGCTTTTCCATACAGTTTTACATTGATCAGTGATCCAATTGGGCTATACATTTAATGACACCATATTTCCAATAAAATCTTGTTTCATTAACTTGAGTGCTTAAAAAGTCTTTTTTCCCCTATTTGTTTCAGAAATAGGAGGTTTTGTTAGGACAGCGACGCTACGCTTTTAAGAACTGGCTCTCTGTCAAAGGGTTTTCTGTGCAGTCGCCACCGAATTAAAGAAAAAAATAAAAAATAAAAAAATAAAGGAGAAAAGAAGAAAAGGATCAATCAGTATCACTTTCAAAGGCAGCAATCTGCTACATTTGATGGTTAAGGGAGTGGAATGCCTTTGTTTCTGACTGCAGCGAGGAGTTAAAGCAGCGGTGGGCCGAAGCCCATCCACGCAGGATGTCCCCGAGACTATTCTTGGCAGGCCTAGGTAAAAATAGAGTAGTTTCATCTGGTTCGAGTCAGAGTTGCTGTATTAGTGGGGAGGGTGGGCTGTCTTTTCTTTTCTCTAGCTACGTGGTCCCGGGCCTTTTTTGATTGAAGCTCAAACAGGGCAGGAAATGCAAATAATCCTGGAATGGGAGGATGCACAGTGACGTGATGGCGCTGCAGCTGGAGCCGCTCGTGGGCCGCACCACATGAAAGGGGACGGGGGTGCGCAGATGCGCCGCGACTGGCTTAAGTTAAGGAGCCTCGCTGGCTTCAAAAGAGCCATAGGTTCGCTCTCTGCATCGCCAGCCACAAGATGTGTGTTTTATTAATGGAATTCATCACTGCGTTTTATTTTATTTCTTTATTTATTTGTTTTCATCCCGCCTGCTTTTGTTCTCGCGTCGTTCTGTCTTCCTTTGCCAGTCCCGTGGTCTAAAAGCAATTAAGGGGCTGCAGTTGTCATGGAAAATAATGAATAAAACTAATGTCAGTCACAGAGAGATGTTGGTGACAGACTGACTGGTGGTCCTAGGCTGGTTTGGAGTGTGTTTCACCTGGTGTTTAGGTTGAGCTGCATGGATCAGGGCTTAAACTGGTTAACTCTTCTTTCTTCTCACTGAAATGACAGAATTAATGAAAGCTGGTGAACATCAGAAGGCATGAAATGCTGTACATCAGTGATCACCAAACCAGGTCCTGGACATTTACCTTACCGAAAAGTTTAGTTCCAGGAACAACCTGCAGGTTAATGAGCTTCTTCAGAAGCCTCTGATTGGCTGGAGAGTTAAGTAAGGGGGCGGGGCCAGGAGGTTAGATGCAGATTGCGGCTAAACATGGTAGGAAAGAGGATCTACAGGGGGAACTGATATACATGATGCTGAAAACTGATATACATGATGCTATCTAGGTATTTGAACGATCTCAAAATAACTAAGCGGCTATCTAAACTGCATGCTTTAGCCACTTTATTTACTACTCTTCTGAGTTTTTATATCTAATATTGATAAGTGCGAGAGAAATATGTTTCTTTAGTGAACAATTTGCCATATGACGCCCTGCTGGTAATTCTCCGTCATAAATGGATTTTAAAAGGCCAAAACCTGCTTACAATTATTATAAAGCAGTGTCTCAGGCAATTAGTAGCATATTTGTAGCCTTTTATGGCATTAATGGAATGGTTCAATCAATAATGCTAATGCTGCTAACAATGAATTAAAGCAAGTTGTCACTGATTAGCATTATTCAAATGACATCATGCTATTTGGTGATTACTACCTCCATTTAAAGTTGCCCTCAAAGTGTTCAGACGTTCGGTTCCATTCACCACTGTGCACATTTGTGGCATGGCAAAGAATTTCCTATCAGACTGCTCTGAATGACTTTGCTTGCATGCCAACAATTCAATTCTGCATAAATGTTCATCTTCATCTTTCATCTGGTGTTTCTAATCAGCTGTTTTTAAGAGTTTTGTTGCAGATGCAGCCAAGAGATGCGTCCCATAATAAAGCAGATATATTCACTATGCTACCTTACGTTTTAAATCTTTTTTTTAAATGCATCTGATTCATTGACTGGTAACAGCCTCGCGCAGCTAGTAAAAGCCAAAAGAAGGAAAAAAGAAAGAAAGAAAGAAAGAAAAAAAAATCCGCCAGAGTTTATAATAGCGCTCCACTCGAGCTAAGTCCGACTCCAACATGAAAACACTCAATTATCATAACATTATTGTGGCTTTTAAGTCCTCATTCCCCTGCAACACTGAAGTTCATCAGTGTTTCACAAGCTGATTAGCATATGCTGATGATGTAAGTGGCGCCCGTCACTTTCCCGTGACGCTCGGCTTTCTTCTTCCTCTGGAAAAGTACATAAATAAATAAGAAAAAAAAATGAAAGAAATAAAGAAAAGAAGAAAAAAAAGTCTTCTAGCTGGCCTTGGAACGTTCAGGATGCTGATTGGCCCCCGGCGCCCAATCCGCCATAAGCCCCACTGTCACTCCAGCGCTTCGTATTATTAAAATAACAAACAGCGGAAACGCGGCGCACAAAGACACTAATGAAAATGCCATAATTGACTCTGTTGTGGGACTTCATCATTAGTTCTGGCTTGATTCAGAGACATAATCTGCTTTTTGCTGGGTGCCAGGCCCTTTACTAGCGCTAATAAAGTTGTAACCTCTTAGCAGCCATTGCTCATCTAATGCACTTGTAATGATTATGTTTGAAAGACAAATGTTTTATCGTGGCGTTGCACAAGAGCCGACAAATCTCAAACCTTCGACGGGGAAATAATTAGGATCTATTTAAACAGCATGCTGACCACATTCTTAAGACACAGCTAAGCCTGTTAACCACTGGAGCCGCAATTAAAGGATTTAGGCCTGCTCGACTTAACCAAGATTTTTATTACCTGACAATTGATTATCATTGGGGATGGGGGGGAGGATTGGGTGGGCCTGTTGCAAGCAAAGTTGCACAATGTCAATTAAAGTTTTTTTTTTGTCTCCGACGATCGGAATATGCATTTTCTTTTTTTGCGTAATTAAAAAAAAAAATAAAAAAACCCGACATCTGCTCGTGTATTGTCAGCACATGTTGAAGGGGCATCACGGAGCCGGCAGGGGCCCAGTCCGCCGCACGGATAGAGACGGCGCTAAAATTAGTTTCACTCTGCTTATTTCCACGTGTTTTTTCCCCCTGCTCTTCTTCTCGCTCTTTAATTTCTTCACATAGTTTAACATTAAAAAAAAAATCAGGTCAACCTTTAAGATTTATGAGGAGGAGCAGGAAAAAAAAATTAATGGTATGCTATTTTTACGCTGTGAGATAGGCTGTTAATTTGGTATGACCTTAGTCAAAGGCGGCGAAACAACAAAATTCTCCTACTTCCGCAGACAAACCAGGGGGTCCCTTGTTGCCGACACCAAAAAAAAAAAAGAGAAAGCTGATCTGAGAGCAAGGCACCGAAAAGCTCAAAAACTCTTATCTTCCCTAGTCAGCATATCCGCTCTCCACACAGCCTGGTGGAACACAGGCCTTTATGAAAAGCACCCTCCTTCATCTCGTTCCAGGCCAGCATGGTCTGATTAATGTCCGCCCTAATTGATTGAGTGATCCGCGCTATAGGAACTACGCGCAGAACGGCTGGAGGAGCTTTCCACTGCAGGTAACAGAGTGCGGAGGACTGTCCTGCTTGGATTTTCCTTTTGCAATAAAGTGAAGTGAAGAAAATGGAAGAAAAAAGACACTTGTGTAACACTTCATTTGCACGGTCCACTGTAGCTGCTTTGTAGAAGTTCATATTTTCTGTAACTACAACACTTTAAATTGAAAAGAAAATTATCTATTAAATCTAAGTCTAAACCCAATCTAAGCCAAAACTTTAAACCTAACCTATCTGTAGATCATCTATAGGGGCCATCGAAATAAAGGGTGATAAAAAGAGGCCCCCACAATAATAGGATATTATTAAAATCCTATTTTTTATGAAGAATAATAACATGTTATTGTATAAATTATTGTATAAATAAATAATGATAACAATGTTTGTAACTGATCAGCCAAGACGTGTTTGGAGGCCGCTGGAAGTCAAAAGTCACACAAATCCTGTCTGTAAATACGTCCCCCAAATTCCTCTGAACCCACTCAAATCTCCTCCTGCTCCTCGTTAAGGTGGTGCAGGCTAGTCAGTGTTGTTTAGGACTTTAAAATGAACAAAGCATCAATGTGCAGCTAATCGCTGTTGCAGCCAACAGGGGTGCTCTGACCAACCATCGTAAACACAGAGTAATCTGATCCAAGATCAGTTCTCTCCAGCCTTAGTGTTGTCTGAAATGTCTGTGAGATTTTGTTCATTTCATAATGCACTGTAAGTCATACTAAGTCCTGTACCACGGTGACGAGTCTGCACCAGCTAAAATGAAGACCTGGAGGCAGATTGAGCATTTACATACAAGCCAGTAATGCAGATACACTGATCATTCAGGCGCTCATGTAAAGAGAAGATCAGTTAGATCGGATTATATTTATCTGATTTCTTGAGTGACAGTAAATAATTATTTCAATGCTACGATCATAAAACTGCTACAAACTGGCCCACTGTGTTTCATTTCTATAAATTCCCAGATAAATTCGTACCAGCAGGGCCATGCGGGACCTTTGGAAAGGCAGGTGGTCAAAAGTCCTTTTGTCAACAAGGGGTGGGGGGGGCGTGATTGACACTATGTTTGCTGAGCTTGGGGGAATGACAATAATTTTGTCAACGGGGTTGTCTACTCCAAAGGGGCAGGTGCTCCCCCTAAAGCCCCCACGGTTCCAGCGTGAAAGTAAACAGGAACAGAAAACTGCAGCAAGGAGTTTGAATTTTTCATCACATGCTACACTTTGGTAGCTATTGGAGAATTGCTTTCCAACAATTAAAGTGCATGTTGTGTATTTAGGGGGAATTTGGAGTTTAGTAAAGTGCTTGTGAACACGTTTAACAGATTATTGCCAAAATCTTGCTTTCTGCAGTTCTTCTATTAATATTTGCATGCAAACGCTCTGAGTGTCAGCCTCGCTGCTCCAGATCTAAACTACAGAAGCAAAATTTGGTCTCCAGAGATGTTTTGGCTGATCAGCTACATCTGGGGTACATGGAAAACTGTGTAAATGGTTTCTATCCGTTTTAGTCCACTATGCAGTGATCTTTCTGCTTCATGTCCATGCAGAACACAATACTGACACTTCCATATTCCAGGGTGCTGACTGAACAGTGTGTGTGTGTGTGTGTGTGTGTGTGTGTGTGTGTATCTGTGTGACTGGGTTAACAGACACAATGGCCACAACAGGACACACTAACTGACCAGTAAGATCACCAGACTTAAGTCTCAGTACTGAAATGTGGACCCAGTCATTGGAAATATTACAAGAGACTGGTGTAACTGGTCTAAGTCCAGTGATCAAGTATTAACAAAGAAATGATATGACTGATTTCCTTGCTAACGTACATCCAAAGTTTTTTTTTTGGGTGTACGTTAGCAAGGGAAAAAATGGCATGATGTCCTGAAGCAAAGAGCTAGCATTGCAATATCTAGAGCTAGCATTGCAATAATCAGGACGAGAAAAAGAAAAGACAAAGAAAAAAGAGAATAACAGCTCAAGCACCTCTGTAGTTCTCTCGGCAATCTCGTGGCACTTAAAGGATACAAATGGAGGCAAAAGCAGATCACACATTACATCTGGGCGGTAAATGCATTGTTAAATGAATGTGTTTAATTACAAAAAGTTACTCGTCCATTTGTAACGATTCTGGATATAATTTGCTTCTATAAAAATAATGTACTTCTACAAAAGAAGCTGTTGTGTAACAGAATAGGATTTTATCCCTGGGAGGGTGTGGCCAGGGGTTCTTTCTGTGTGGATCTCCGGTTTCCTCCCATAGTTCCAAAGCTATGCACGTCAAGTGGACTGGTGATGCTAAATTGTGTGTGAGTGTGTGCAGTATTGCAAGAGTCTCAGGCACTTATGCAAATAGTTTGAAGCCATTTATATCAGTAGCAAAAACACAAATGAACATTAGAATAAATGCAAACAAGCAAGAAAGCAGTTTTTCTAAAAAACTGTTGATATTTTGTGAGCTGGTTAGAAGGCTGGGTTCCAGATTTCCACCAGTCATTGTGTGGATTTATAAAAGTCTATAAGCATCACACCTAATTTAATCTAATGAAGTAAAAAGAGCCAAACCAGGTTTTGGATGGTGCCTTTAAGTAAAACCATTAGAAAATATGTCGGGAAATATTTAAGCGAACACTTTGCCATTTATGAAACCACTATTTACTCTATTAATGTTATTTGTATTTATTGAAAGATTAGTGTTTCAACACTAGACGGTATTGCTCAGTAGTAACTAGACACTATTGCCCAGTAGTAAAGAGCTTTGAAGTATCATTTTCTCAGGTGCCTATAACTTTTACACAGTACTGTCTATGAATGTGTTTGTGTGTCTGCCCTGTGATGGATGGATGACCTGTCCTGGGTCTTTCTCCACTTTTCGTCCACTGACGCTGGTTTGGAAGAGTGGCTTGAAAAGTGAATGAATGTTGTTCAATGTAAAATGAATTTTTATTTCTCTATTAAAGTGATTTTGAATCATAATGTAGAGTTAATGTAGATGTTCTTGTATGTGTAGATTTTCTGCCGACAGTGAAATTTCTTACACATTTGAAACCATGTGTCCTGTAGGCTGTAAGTGTGTATGTGTTATATAACGCAGGTGTTGCAGTGTGAGGAAGAGACTCCTGACTGTATGTCTAACCACCGGTTCCAGTGTTCTGACCTTGGGCGGGCGGATTTGAAAGGTAAGAAATGCAAACAGAGCAGCTTTTTGCAAATGTGTCCTTCAGAGATTTCTCTTTTAACCCTTAAATCGAGAGGGCATTCCTTTCTACATCACTTTCTCCTTCCCCTTTTTCATCCCTTTCTCCTTTTTTGAAAGAAAAAAAAAGAAAAAAGTGGGCCTCACACTTTGGAGCAGATTCCTTGACAAAGATCAAAACTGCTCCACTTGAGGCCCGCTGGTATTGAAGTGTTCCCCCAGGGTAGCGCCGACTCCCTGAAGGGGGGACAGAGGTGAAGCTGGATATTAGCGGCATGCCGCGCGCCCGGCTAACACTTCCTCCATTGTTGCCGCCGCTTAGCCCTTCAACTGGGCTGCCCTGATCCTAACGGAGCAGGTTGACCTTTGACCTTCCACCTCCCGACCTGAGCCAGGCTGAAAGTGGCGCGCCGGTCCCTCCACTCGAGCCCTCGGGAGTGGGTTAACGTTCGTTGCTTCTTATTAGCGCCGAACATCAGGATGATATTTACAGTGGGCCAGGAAGGAGGCGGTCATGTGACTGTCTGATAAAGACTCCACGTCTTCTCCAATATGAACCCCCCCGCTGTCAGTGCAGTAATTACGGCTGATTTATTAGCGGTGAACACAGCTATTTAGCCCTATCTCTCCCGCTTAATCACCAAACATTTGTTCAACATATTCTTTTGCATGTCATATAGAAACAGAAGAGCTCTACGCTCTCATTAAGAGGACGCTTATAGAGTGTGTACTTCCAGGGTCAGGGGGGGTTAACCTTTACTCACTGGACTCTGCGCGCCTGCTAGGTAGAATTTTCTTTGGCAATTAAGGTTCGCTACGAAGCGAGACGTCAAGCATTGAGTGAATATAGCAGGCAAGTGCATAAAAGTCATTGGGGTGAAATTTTGTAGGTGTTTAATAATGTGAGGCATATAGGAGGCCATGGTGAACCTGAACCTGGTGTTGTATTTATAGGTTGTGTGTTCAGCCTGCAGTAAACCAGCAGTAAACCAGGACTTTACATTATATTGTACTATATTGTATATACTGTATAACATAAAAGCTGTCCTAAAACATGGGTATGAAGTTTACAGTAGTATTTATAGGTTGTGTGTTTGGACTGCAGTTAACCAGCAACACCAGTCACTGCAATACTTTTTACCCTAATGATATTATATTATATTATAACATGTAAGGCCCTCAGTGCAGCGTATAAACTCAGAGCCGTCTTAAAACTTAGCGGTGGAATTTACATTTCGGTGTGCTGTTTGCATGGGTAAGAGGCCCCACTTTAACTCCGCGTGTTTGTTTGGCGAGAGAGGCAATTAGCGGAGAAAGTGTCAGATTTGTCTTCTTGTTTGGTGAATCTTCGTTCAGAGGAGCCTCCTAATTAATCACAATAATGCAGAATTAATATGCACAAAGGCTGCGTACTCTGGAAAGAGGAAAAAAAAAGGAGCAAAAAAAAATCATTGTTGATGATTTTTAATTTACCAAATTATCTTCATCAGTGTGGCGTTAATTATTTGACCCATTTTTGAGAGATGGCAGCACTTTGACTTTTCCAGTTGAACTTTCTAAATGGAAATGAATCATTATGAATGCACGCCGGCTCCTGACGTCCGACCAATCTGGCCCCGCCGAATAACCTTATCAGCCACTTTCAGTACGACGCGCGTCTTCAAAACAACTTTTTAGGCTTTAAAATAGGCCAAATACAAAAACGAGCGTCAAATTAAAGAATGAAAATAAAGTCATTAGCGGTGCTGAAGGGGTGCATTCTGTGACGGAGTGCACTTTTCTGCTGGGGCTTTCAGACGGAGCTGGAAAGAAGCTTTGAGACAGGGCAAAGTAGCTGCTAAGACCACTGCTTCGCCGGGAACTAAATAAAGCTTTGTGGCCGCGCTGTTTGCGGGGGAAACTGGGGGATGTATTGCCGCGGTTCCCGCTCCCCTGCTGGGTGCATGGTCACCATTTAATCAGAGTGGCATTAGTTTGGTTGGCGTGGCTTAGCGCTCGCTTACCTCCGAGTCACGGGCCCAGGGCTTCGTTTGGCACAGATCAGCAAGTAAAAGGATCAGGCGTGAGAAAAGGGGCTTTGTGGAGGTTTTTTGCCTCCACCTTGCTATTCACTCTTAAAGAAGAGAATCCTTTTGTGGCCCATATTCCCTCACACCTGACCGAAGCAAAAGACGCGCAGCTCAGAAAGTGGAGGGACAAGGACCCGTCTTTTGTAGGAAAGAACTCATAGGGAGGCACTTAAAGGTTACTTCTGGAGTTCTTTGTTGCTAAGTATGGCTCTACATTCCTCAAAGGGAGTCTTGGAAAACTGATTTTCTTTTTTCTCACAATGAAGTAAAAGAGTTGCAAACATGGTTAAAGTTTCATTCATCTCAGCCCATACAATCCATGTATTTAAAAATGTGGCATCACAAAAACCAGCACATTTACATATATTTGCCTATTCAGCAGTTCAGCCCCACCCCAATCATGCTGAGTGTTTCAGCTCAGACTGACTGTTTGATTAAGCACAAAAGAGGGCAGCCGCTCAGGACAGGGGTCATTGATGGACATAAGCATTTACGACACTAAAATGAACAGCCTCTTCATTCTGAGGGATAAAATCGCTTTCAGTATGTAAAACTGATTATAAAGTCTGAGGCACCTGCAAAAATAATATTTAAAAACTAAATATAGTAAATAAAACCAAAAAGAATACATATAACATTCTACAGTAAATAGTGATTTTCTGTTCAGTATATGAGTGAGTTCTTATGGAAGTTCGGTATTACTGTAGTTTCATCAGAAACCTGGTTTGACTCGATCAGTCCTTCATTAAATTACATCAGGAGCTGCTGATGGAGTTTCACAATCCGAACAACGGCTGGAGGAACCGAGGAGGAATTTGGAAGATAAGATAAATCTTTATTGTCATTGTCACTTTTCCAAGGAACAACGAAAGGTGCAGTCGACTCAGTGTGAAGCATATAGTTAAGACATGAATAAAATAAGAGTTAAATAACAAGCAAATAGTAATAGTAGTATATAAATTATATCCAGATTGCACTGGTCAACTGAAGCGCTTCTTCCTGCCCGGAACCGATCCTGTGTTCTCCTCACCAGCTCACACAATATCAACTACTTTTACACACAAATCAAATCTTGATACTTTTCACTGCTGTTTGTTTTTTTGTATTTATTCTAAATTTTCTGGCAGAAAGACGCGTTAAATTATTACACGTTGAGAAAAATGGCTTCACATAATTTTCATAGGTGCTACTAGGGCCCTCGGACCTTCAGGGTGTACGGATATGAGCCTTTTAAACTTGATAGCTTTCAATTTCTCCTACTTTTTATGTTAGTTTCAAAGAAGTTTATAAGTTATTCACTTTAGGTACTGCATAATAAATGAAATGTAATCAGATCTTAATATTAATTTGTCTGGAGTTTATGGCATTAACTTAGTAGCTTCATAGTAATTACAATTTAGTAGTTACTGGATAATTTCTGGGAGATACTGTATAATTCATACCAGTTACTTTATCATTGATAGCAGTATACCGAAGAGTAGATTATGAATAGTTGATACTTGTAAGTAGTTACTGAATAATTGATAGTAGATATGAAATATTTTATAGTAGTTCTGAATAAATTATTGTAGATTCTAAATACTTTACAGTACAGAGTAATTAAATCTGAATAATTAATTGCAGATACTGAATACTTTTTTGTAGCTACTGAATCATTTATAGTATTTACTGATTCATTTAAAGGAGATACTGAATCATTTGTATCTCCTTTAATTTTTGTACTGAATCATTTTTTGTAATTACTCTATAATTTGCAGTGCCATGGCATGGTACAGTTTTTGTTGGATACTGGAATATGCTGTTATACCTCCCATGATCTCTTTCTAATGTTCTCATTTCACATTGTTTCTCCTTCTCTCTATTACTCTCTCTCTCTCTCTCTCTTTTTTTTCTCTCGCTCTCTCTCTCGCTATCTCGCTCTCTCTCAGTCTCTCTCTCGCTCTCTCTTGCTCTCAGTCTCTTTCCTCTTTCTCTCTCCCTCCCATTCTCTCTCTCTCTATCATTCTCTCTCACTCTCTCTCACACTCTCTCTCTCTCTCGTTCTCTCCTGTCTCCCTCCCTCCCTTCCATTCTCTCTCTCTCTCTCTCTCTCTCTCTCTGTCTCTGTCTCTTTCTCTCTCTCTCTCCTCTGTCTCTCTCCCTCCCTTCCATTCTCTCTCTCTTAGTCTCTCTCTCTCTCTCTCTCTCTCTCTCTCTCTCTCTCCCGTTCTCTCTTTCTCTCTCTCTCTCTCTCTCTCTCTCTCTCTCTCTCTCTCCTCTGTCTCTCTCCCTCCCTTCCATTCTTTCTCTAACTCTCTCTCTCTTGCTCTCCTGCAGCTTGGAGGCAGATGTGTCTCTCTTGTTTAGAGTTATATAGAGTGTGTTCTCTCCTCCATCTCAAGATTGCTGTCAGTGTGTGTGTGTGTGTGTGTGAGTGTGTGTGTGTATGCAGTCCAGACCACAAGCATGCAGATTCTCAGAGCGTATTTAAGGCTGAAAGAAGTGCCAAGCGCTTCCCTCTCCGATCAGGTTTCCTCCTGTCAGAAGGTTGCTCTTTCATCCCCACAGCAGTCATTCGCCTTCCAAAGATCACACACACACGCGCACACACACATACACACACACACACACACACACACACACACACTTTGATTAAAACACAGCACATTTGCTTTTAATTCATCTGGGCAGGCTGCTGAAATCTGCACACACAGAAACACAAGAACTTTCTGAAAGCACCAGGAAGAACGTGTGGATGTTCACAACTTTTCAGCAGCACCTTCTGCTCTCGGCTCTACCGACATTGGCTGCATTAAGACAAATCAGTCAAAAGTGAACGAGGCCTCACATCAGGTCTGAAAACGTAATACATGTGGTTTAACTGGCTTTAATCTGGTTCAATTCATTTTAACACTGAGTAAAACATGAGAAGAGTTAAGATTCTGTCATTCCAATCAGAAAATAAATTATATACCATCGACTTTAAATAAATGAATATATTACAATATACTATTGTATACATATATATATATATATATATATATA
>JBBPCX010000114.1:1109972-1139570 GCA_037974365.1 Hydrocynus forskahlii | reverse complement strand
TCTAAATAAATTAATATATTACAATATACTATTGTATACATATATATATATATATATATATATATATATATATATATATAATTTTTACTCTAAATTGAAGCATTTTTTTAAAACAGGTGTGCATACATGTGTGAAAAAATGAACAATGGCAAACCACTGACAGCATTCCAAAAATATATTCCAAAATACGTTTAGAAAAATACTAACAAAAATAAACCACCCTCATGCAAACTGCCAACTAATCACACTCACATCAAGGTCATAATCAGTCTCTAGTTTTTCAGCCAGGATTTGAGTTTAGTGGAGCTCTTATGAGGGCCCCTAGCTGTGAGCGAAGTCCATAACTGTGTTTTCTTTCTTCTCCTTCAGATGAAACAGTTTGTAAACTGAGGTTTCAGCTCAGCGACAAAGATACTCTTTCCCTCCTCTTTGAAAAACAATGGACAATGAAACCCAACTATTCAGCCGCCACAAAGACGGCATGCTTCTCATTAACGAGCAAATCAACAGCAGGCCTCCTCCTGATTGCTCTTTTTCCTTTCGAACCAGTGATGTTCGTACCTCAATGGCTCCGGTTTATTGACAAACGACCTCTATATATAATATCCGCGCATCACGCTTACTGTCACCCAGCCATATTTCACAGCCTGCTCTTACTTTCTTTCTTTCTTTATTTTGTTTTTTTCTTTGCAAGCCCAATCAACTTCATGTTTAAGGGCTCCTACACCACGAAGTGTGATGTCTCGCATAACCAAGAAGAGAAAGTCCCGTGGAGTTGTGCCTAAGCCGAAGTCAGTGGCAGATGATGAGTAATTACTGGAGTTCTCGATCCAAGGGGAGAAAGAGAAGCTGAGCCTTGGGTGCTTGTGTCATAACTGTTGTTTCGTAACTATCTCTATGGGCGAGCCCGGGTGGGCACGATCGCAGTGCCGCGCCACAGCTATGAGTTTTATTATTACAAAACCCCCCACCCAGCTCATAGACCCCTGAGGTTAGGCGCCATTTTGCGAAATTTGGAGCATCACATGTTCAAATAAGAAGCTTGCTGTTTTTATCTATGGGAAAAGTGAATGTTTTCTGTCCCAGCAGACTGTGTCCAGAGGTGGTCCTCAAGCTGTCATGCTGGTATTGTCCCATGTACACATCACCCCCTATCCTACCCCCACCCCTCATAGTCACTGAATCCTCGGTATTGCAAGGTTACAAAAGGGAAATAGCTCATTTTATTTACATTTCTACATGATTCAAACTACTTTTTTAAAAAGTAGTTGATATGCTATGAGCAGGTTAGAAGAACACAGGTTTGGTTGCGGATTTCAGGTCGATGCCTCCAATCATTGTGTTTATTTATAAAATCCCACAAGAAACACACCGGATTTAATCTAATGAAGTAAAAAGAGCCAACCCAGGTATTTAATGGAGCTACAGGAAAGAGGTCTGGAGGCTTCCATGAGGAAAGAGGTCTGGAAATGGTTAAGTGAACACTTTTCCATACATAAAACCACTGTTTCTTGTAATTAAGTTATTTGTATTAATTGTAATATTAGTTTTTTTTAACTCAACTTACCAGTAGTAAATGACTATACTTTTCTCAGGTGCCACACTTTTGCACAGTATGGTAAAGCAATGTTCTATGCACCAGGTTGCAAATTCATACTCAAATTCATAATGTGAGAGTCTATCAGAGGCAGATGTCTGGTTCCTATTGCCACCACTGTATTTGGTTCTGACTGTACCTCCTCTAGAACAGTGGTTTTCAGCCTGTGGGCCTTAGTTACAATTTGTTGAGCTTTAACCATTTATTATTTTAATCAGTATAGATATTGTCATTTATTGTTATAGTAATTGGCAAATAATTTCATGTATTTAGTTTGTGCTTGTTGACTGGTCGACTTAATGGCCTCACAGTTCAAACGACACCGAGATATTCCGGGGAGAACATTGTGTTGTGAGGTTTAGGTTAACCACAGAGCCCGATGGAGCACTTTGAAGATTTCTGCATTCATTTTTCCCCCTGAAAAAGCCTCAGTGATTCGTTTGGGTGCTAATGGCTTGGCGTCCTCCAGAGTCCACACTGACGTAGGACATTTACATGCATTTTCTGGTCGGAAAACAATAGGGACGTCTTGTGTCCCCTGCGTCAAGCAATGATGATGTGTAACCTAATGCGAGATTTGAATTGAACTTGCTGGAATCAGACATATTGCACTGATATGACATTCAACCAAGCACAAAATACTTTTGGCAGCAGTGCCGAGGTTTTGACGCATTTTCATTCTCATTTCACCCTCCTTCCCTTTCTCTTTCTCTCTCTCTCTCTCTTTCTGTCTTCCTCCATCTCTTCCTCTCGTCCACTCCCCCTCTTTCTGCATTCCCTTTTCCTTACGCTTCAGAGAGAGAGAGAGAGAGAGAGAGAGAGAGAGAGAGAGAGAGAGAATGGGAGATAGACTCCCAGAGACTCGCGATGCAAGCTTCTTGCCCAGAGTGTTTTTCAGCTCATTTTCAAATGGTAATTTGCCTTATCCAAAGCAAACTCATCGAGTGTAAGTAAGTGATTATTTGCATGGCTGGCAATCATTCGGCATGCCTGCGGTCTTTCTCCAAATGCTCAGCTATGTCCAGTCTTTGAAAGAAGGAAAAAAAAAAAAAGCGCTGCGAGCAACCGCAGGCGGAAATGTGAGGTGGGTTTAAATGCTCCACTCTTTGAAGTCTGTGTTGATTGTCCACATGCATAAAACACAAACTTTTATATTCAACTCACTACCTTCGACCCCGCTGAATTTATTGCTCTTTCCTGATACAAGGGAAAGAAAAAAGATGAGGAGGAACGGTGATATTCAAATGTTAAGCTGAAAGCAGCTTATCAAAACAGCACAATGGGGCTGTAGATCATCTCCAAAGCATCTCCATTTTATTTATTTTTTTTGTTTTACAAATCATATTTGACATCATTTGAAAACATTGTTTGAAAATGATTAATGGACCTATAGAAATTGTCTGACTCCCATATATTTATATTAATGCTGGGCAACGATTAAAATTTTTTATTGCATTGTTGTACACAAAATTACATAATTAATTCAAAAGTAGTGTATTGCGTACTCTTATTTTTAAATTACTTCTATATGAACAAAAGTGCAGTAACATTTGGTTTGCAAACACTTTAAACAAATAAGGAGCTTTTTAACAGCAGTGTTCCCTTTAACACAGTCACACAGTTACAGGTCAAATATTTCTGTAAATCTCAACTTTAACATTAATGTAATCAAATCAAATATGAAACCAATTTTTATCTAGTTTGTTATAGAAAAGCAAGTTACTCTCAGAGTCCAACGCATGTGGGATGGAACCATTATATCAGCTGCAAAGTGGAACCAACTCCATATGAAAGTCTCTGTATCCGAATGCAATGTCATTAAAGTCCCTGTTGGTGTAATGGGAAGGCGTCCCATTACTTTTGTCCATATAGTATGAACAAAAGTAATGAGACACCTGTAGCCCGCGAAAACCAGCCCAGACTCAGAGCGCTGCAACGAACTATAAAAACATCTGCGTTCATGCGCAGTAAAATAATTGTTGGTGTTAAGTAAATACTGCGTTAACGCATTATTATCACATCCAGCCCTGATATATATATATTTATTTATCATTTCAGTACCATTTTGGAGCCAGTCATGAACTGTCCAAGATCAATTTATCATGGCCTTTAGTTGTGTTTTGTACTGTGAGGGTGAGTTTTCTGGACTATAACTGTGCCTAGAATAAATTTCAACCTTAGTGTTGCTTCCTTTTCTAGGTTTAGGACTAATCTTTGAGAAACCGACCTTAAGGCTCTTAAAAATAAATGTTTCTTTTTGATATTAAACCATTACATTCATTTTAATTTGGGGGTCTGACTGGGGGCCTCTACTCATTCCAATCATACTGTTCTGCAAATAATAGAAATTTTGGAAATGAATAAATACTCCTGTATTTAATGATAGGAGATGATAAAAAAATAACAAATATGCAGGTTAAATCAAATCTTACACACTAAAATGATCTCTATAAATAAATAATGACAAAATAAATGCTAATGCTGCGTTTACAAGTATGACAGAAGTCAAAAACCCAGTTTTACCTTTTTACTTTTACTCGGTATGAACGTAGACCACCTAATAGACCAATATTCATGTTGAATACACCAGTAGAAATGCTCCAAATGACCGATTTGTGATATTAATTTGGTGTGTAATGTGGCAGTCTGGAGTGTTCAATTTTCCCAACTTTTGCCGTCAGCCGCAGTGGTACAATAAACCAGATGTTGTTTTTTTGAAACCCAGAGCTGTACGCTCGTAGTTAAAGCCCACACATCCCCATTCGAGTACAACAGAACTAAACTTCAATTAAAATTGCCATCAAAACAATTTCAGGATCAAACAGGCTATCATCATCATCATCGTCTGGCATGCAGGGAAGCAATGCTGTCACCATGACAACGTGTACGTAACTGCATGCCTAATGATGTTTTTAAACTCATCAGTGATATGTAAAGATATTTAGAAAATAATAATAACAACAATAATAATAATAATAATAATAATAATAATAATAAAATAATAAAAAAATAATAATAATAATACTTTCCACCTTTGCACTTTACATGTTACTCTTTTATGATGCACATGCAGCTACATGAAAAAACTCATCCGTTCTACACTTGAATACTGTCTCGGAGTTGCTGTATGTTTGTAGATTGACTGTATATTTATATTGAACTGCTGCTCATCTTTTGAGCATATAAAACACACATTTGCATTCCAGTATTCTGTTTGCTCTCCACATGACTGCTGTTGCAACATTTGCACATTTTTTTGGCCATCTTAGTCATAAACGGCACATCTTTACTTCTACTTCAGAGTTTATATTTCTATTTATTGAAGTATGTGTGTTCCATGAGTCTTTTTGTGGAATCTGGAGCCACAGCATCTGGTCTCACTGTAAACGTGTGTATAGCCGAGATGACAAAGTTTACTTTGGCTTTTGGCACCACTGTTTTTAAGAGCGGGTAGAAAGATTTTGATGGACCACAGTAAAATGAATGTAAACGTTCCTGGTAGCATTAAAAAGACACAAAATTTAATGGCCTGCAACAGTGGAGAGAGCTTTAACCCAACTAAATATTCATTCACTCTCCTGCTGCTCTTCAAAGATTTATGTCGGAACGGAATTTGCATCGATGGGGCGATATAATCGATGGGCGGCTTAAACTGAATTAAAGCAACACCACAATTAGCTTTGGTGTTCTGCGTGTCACAAAGGGTCTTTCCAGCAGAATAAAACAGCGACGTCGCTCAGGCCTGACGCCGCCATTTATCAATCAACATCGGGCACATTGACAAGTGCTAATTTAATAGAGACTGCCCCGGCTGGCAGGAAGCCACACTGACACACAATACAAACTCATTTATCACTATAGAGGCTGCATGGCAGAGCACTCCTCTCTCTCTCCCCCGGCCCATTCACTCGCTCCTGCGGGTCCGGACCCCGGGTCACCCCGACCAGCCGGGGCCGCTGACACCGGGACGCTTGCAGGTGCTGCTTTTTACCGTAAGTTTCAAAGAAACCCTTTATCTACAGCATCTGGGGTGCGGGAGCGGTCGTTCATTATGGCGTCACAAAAAGGGGTAAGGGGCGCTTAAACCTGGGCCCGTCAGAGAGACCGACTGGGCTCACGGAGCCGATTAGGTTCTCTCTGTCTCTCTCTCTTTCTCGCTCTCTCTCTTTCTCAATCTCTCTCTTTCTTTCTCTCACTCTCTCTCTCTATCTGCTTTCTCAATCTCTCTCTTTCTTTCTCAATCTCTCTCTTTCTCTCTCTTTCCCTTTCTTCCCTCCCCCTCTCTCTCTTGCTCTCTCTCTAATATATCTGCTTTCTCTGTCTATCTCACTCAGTCTGTATCCTCTCTCGCCTCTCTCACTCTCTTTACCTTTCTTCTCTCTCTCGACTCTCTTTCTTTCTCTTGCCCTCTCTCTGTCTCTCTCTCCCTTTCTCTGTCTTCTCTCACTCTCCCTTTCTCTCTCTGTCTCATTCACTCAGTCTCTCTCTCTCTCTCTCTCTCTCTCTCTCACACACACGCTCTCCTCCCCTCTCTTGTCTCTCTCTTACTCACATTCTTTCTTTCTTACTTTCTGTCTTTCTTTCAAACAGCTTCTCAAGAAATGTAACAGAACACTGGCAAAGGTCCTATTCAACCTAATGAGAAGTTGTATAATTCTAAGAATAACTAGAGTGGGACATAATTGTGCCACATTCCACTGCAGTTATTTTTTATGGCTGACCTCAGGCTTTTTATTTGATATTAAAAGTTATGAAAAAGGTGCTAATACTTTTCTGTACATTTAATACTCACTTGTGGTGCAATGGACAAATGTAGTACCTTGTTGACACCCGGAAACATCAGGTGCAGCTCCAAACTCCCAACAGTTATCTGTGAAAACCAGTTCAAAGTACCACTTATTTCAACACAGGCATGGAGCAGAGAGAGACAGAGAGGGAGAGAGAGAGGGAGAGAGAGTGAGAGAGAGACAGAGAAAGAGAGAGACATGAACAGAGAGAGGGATAGAGAGAGAAGGAGAGACAGAGAGAGAGAGGGAGAGAGAGAGTGAGAGAGAGAGAGACAGAGAGAGAGAGAGAGACATGAACAGAGAGAGGGATAGAGAGAGGACAGACAGATGACCTAAGAGGCAAAGAGACCACAACAGTCTGAAGGTCTGAAAAGAGGTATATATATATATATATATATATATATACAGACAGAGAGAGACAGAGAGAGAGAGGAAGAGAGGGAGAAAGACAGAGAAAGAGATAGAGAGGGAGTAAAATAGACAAAGGGAGAGAAAGAAAAAAAAACCTTTGTTAACATAATCACTGCACATATGAACAGCAGCTGCTGCCGAAATCACAGAGAGCAGGAAACAAGGGCTCTGAGTGCGTGTGGCTTTGAGTTTGACACATCTATCTCTCTCGGAAAAAGTGAGGATAAAAGAGAGTGAGAGAAATTCGGCTGGACGTAAACAGAGGGTCCTGAGGAACGCGCCGCGAGATTGTCAGGAGAGACGGGGGGAGCACCTTTGATCATGGACACTCTGTGAGTGAGGAAGTCAAAGGAATCTCTTCTGTAGCCAGAGGCGTTTCAGAGAGGAGACGGCAGAACCCCCGCCTGAGCAAAGAAAGAAAGGAGAACACAGGCCTGATTTCCCCAACCTTCAGCCTTCAGCGCCGCGCCCCCCTCAGAGGAGGGAAGGCGCGGGACCATACCTTCACTTAGCAGCAGACATCAAGCAGCAGCCTCACATTAAACCAACCAGGGAGGCAGGAATGTGCCCGCCACCGACGAGACTGTTTCTGAAGAGAATTCCCTCAACAGAGGTGCAAAAGGTACCATCATGAATAAGGTGGATCATTTTACAGACAAGAAAGAAGAACCTCCGGGGCTGTGAGAGGAAAGGAGGTGGCAAATAACGAGGAGAGAGAGAAAGAGTGAAAGAGAGACAGAGAGAGAGAGAGAGAGAGAGAGAAAGAGAAAAAGAGAGAGAAGGAGAAAGAGAGAAAGAGAGAGAGAGAGAGAGAGAGAGAGAGAGAGAGATGATAGCAAAGCAAAATAATAGTTCAGATGCGTAAAGCAATGTTTTTCATAAGTCTAGATTTCACAAACACTTCAAATCAACCTCTGGCCTTCTCCTTTACTGCAGCGTTTCTCACCACATCGGCCCGACTGCAGCGTTCATCTCCTTTATCTGCTGCCTGCCTGAGCATACACGGAGGAGAACCGGCCCTGCTAGCAATCAGACCGGCGTGATTAAAGCACTCGCAAAGGAACTGATGAAAACAGCTGTTAGATACCTCTCGCTCTTTCCCTCTCTCTCTCTCCCTCTCTCTCTCTTTCTCTCTCTTTCTTTTTCTCTCTTTCTCTCTCTTTCTCTCTCTCTCTCTCTCTCTCTTTCTCTCTCTCGCGCTTTCTCTCTCTTTCTCTTTCTCTCTCTCTCTCTCTGTTTCTCTGTTTCTCTCTCGCTTTCTCTCTCTCTCTCGCTCTCTCTTTCTCTCTCTCTTTTTCTTTCTCTTTCTCTCTCTTTCTCTCTCTCACTCTCTCTCTCTCTCTCTCTCTCTATACATATACAACTTTTGATTGATACTTTTACAAAATATTTGCCTTAAGCTACACCCCCTCTTCAGTCTCTCAGGTTAGTGTGTGTGTGTGTGTGTGTGTGTGTGTGTGATAAAAGTTGAGTTTCCATTGATATGGAGTCTTTGAGGAGACTGAAGAGCCTCAGGCGTTTCGCTTTAGGTGATCCATCTCTGTGTTATCCCTGCATGAAGCGTTCTTTCTCTCTCTCTCTCTCTCTCTCTCTCTGACGTCTCTTTCTTTCTCTCTGACGTCTCTCTCATCTCTCCCTTTTTCTCTCTCTGATGTCTCTCGCTCTTTCTCTTCCTCTCTGAGATTTCTCTCGCTCTTCCTGTCTTTCTGTCTCACTCTGTTTCTCTTCTCTGATGTCTCTCTCCCTCTTTCTCTCCCTCTCTCATAATTTACAATGGAAGTGAAAGGCCGCATTAATCTATTTCCATCCTAACATCTATTTATGTGATTTTATTTATTTGTGAATATTTACATTTACATTTATTTCAGCCTTACTTAAAGGGGAATTCCTCCATTTCCCCAAACTTTCCTCAGAACTCAGTCATGTAAACAAAGTCCTTCAGAGTGGTTAGATGTGAAATGGTGCGTTACAGTGGTGGTGATGGGAACCAGGAGTTGTGATGTCTACACCACAAGTGTGTCCAATTTATTTACTATCCAAACCCACCAGTGGACCTACACGTGTCTTCAGTGATTTTCTATGTGTTGTTGATGATGGTAAAATAGAGATAAATCAGTAAAATACGTTTTCTTTGGAGACCCTTCAGGGTTTTGCCTCCCAGGGCTCTGCAGATATCTCTCCATAATGAATAGATTGGAAAAAAGGTGTTTGAGGCCAAAACCTTCTCAAAACTACCATAAAACAACGTCTCAGGCATCAGGCAGTGTTTCCATTTCGTATAAGTACTTTGGGTGGGGGTACTGGTAGAGGCATTAATCTCTTCAGAGGTCTGGTTCCTTTCCCCACAACTGTAAGTGCTTCTAATTTCTCTAGAACAGCGTTTTACAACAAACCACTGTTCATTAAATTACGCTTTACATTTTGAAAAGATTAATGGAATTCACCTTCATATGGTTTTACTTTACTTCGTCGAGCAGTAGTGTGATTCTCTCTGACACTTGATTGGTATATGATCAATATGCCATCATTGTCAGAACAAAACCTTGCATCTCCATTTTTTTCCTTTTTTTTCCTTTTTTTTCCATCTAAAGGACTAAATTGACCAAATTTCAAGATGAACAGACCAATAAAAATGGTCCACAATAACTCACCTTGATTAAGACAAACCTAAGATAAAATAAACCTTTATTTGTCCCACAAATGGGAAATTTGCACAAATTAGGGTTAGGGTTAGATTAAACATTTGTAATGTTTTCCTTCTCCTCTTAAATGGCTTTTTTTGAAGATTTTGTTCTAAGCGTGATGGCATGAAGGGGATGCATTAGAGACAATTTTCAAGAATGTTGTTTTTTCCATGATATACATTGCTGGAAAGGAAATTTGTGAACAGAAGAAATGTCAAGTGCCACTTCATGGTTTATACCATCCTTATAAGATACCCGTCCATCATCTGAACTCCTTATTCTACCCAGGGTGGCGGGAGGTGCTGGAGCCTGTCCCAGCCACTCACAGGGCGAAACACCCTGGACAGGTCTCCAGTCCATCTCAGGGCCCCTAATAAGTTATATAACAAATATATGTTTCACGTTCTATTTCAGCTGTTATTATTTTCAAAAGCCCAAGACTGTTTTGTGGAGTGGAACTCCATTCACTGATGGGGTCCCACCAGTCAGATGAGCCTTCTGTTCTGCATGTTTCTAAAAACCAGTTTATAGGTATTATATGTCTCAGCCCGGACGTTAAGGATCTTCCAACCAAATTGCTTAGTCAGCGGTGATGTTCCACTGAAAGAGCTTCGTGGCTGAATTCTAGACGCCTGCTATGAAGACTCAGCCCCTGGTGTTCACTGGAGTTCACTGGAGTTCACCGCTGAAAAAGCATGAAAAGCATGAAGAGTTGAAAATTCAGCAGGGCTGTCTGTTACGTGTGCGGTCTGTGTTTACTCGGAGTGCCTAAATGCTGCATTGCTGCTCCAGACCCAATTCTATTCGTGTCATCAACTCTATATGGTACACGGCCTCCTAATGTTGTGTTACTAAAACTATGTACATTGTGAAAAATGTATCACATTATGCATATTTCATTCCACGGCGGTTTCTCTCTGGAGACCAGCATAAATGAGAAGCGTGATCGCTGTGGGATTTCTCCAGCTAGCGCCTCTAAAGTTTGCTCTTCGTTTTCGCTCTCTCTCTCTCTATCTCTCTCTCTCTCGCTCTCTCTATCTCCCTATTCCCCTCTCTCACTCTCTCGCTCCCTTTCTTTTCTTTCCACTAGGGAGCTGAAGGCAAACTGGAGTTCATTGAGCGTATTTGGACCCTTTAAATATGAATGCATGTTCTCGTCAAACAGTGGGTAGCTGCTCTCTCTCTCTCCCTCTCTTACATTCTCTTTCTCCCTCTCTCTTTTCTCTCTCCTTTCTCTCTCCCTCCTCCTCTCTCTCTCTCTCTCGCTCTCTTACATTCTCTTTCTCTCTCCCTCCTCCTCTCTCTCTCTCTCTCTCTCTCCCTCTTACATTCTCTTTCTCTCTCCCTCCTCCTCTCTCTCTCTCTTACATTCTCTTTCTCTCTCCCTCCTCCTCTCTCTCTCTCTCTCTCTTACATTCTCTTTTTCTTTCCCTCCTCCTCTCTCTCTCTCTCTTACATTCTCTTTCTCCCTCTCTCTTTTCTCTCTCCTTTCTCTCTCCCTCCTCCCCTTTCTCTCTTTCCCTCTCTCTCTCTCTCTCTTACATTCCCTTTCTCCCTCTCTCCTTTCTCTCTCCGTCCTCCTCCTCTCTCTCTCTCTGATCGTGGGGGCAGATAGCCCTGTTGACTCACTGATAGTGCCTGACTGCTGGGGACTGTAATGTGGGTAATGTGGATTTTAATGTGCAGTAATGACCTCTCGTCCATGCGAGAGCAGGCCTGGCGCTCCTACATGAGGTGCCTCCACCTGCTCGGAGTGACCGCTGGAACGGGGAGGAAGGGGAGGATGATGGCAGCCCTGATGATGGTCTGAAGTGACGCCCATGGTGTAATGGGGAACCTGATCTGGGGGATAACCTCGATTATTCCGCCTGAGCGTCGTTAGCGCCGAGCGGCGTAATGTAGCGGCTAGCGCAACTATGCAGTAATGAGTCATAACAGTGTGAGGGGAACTCAGACTCTGACATTTGGGTTACATGCATTTTAAGGAGCCAGAGTGCAGACTGGTCATGGCCGGTCAGCTGTGGCTCGAGTGTGTGTGTGTGTGTGTGTGTAGGGGTGGGTGGATGGATGATTGGATGTTTGGTAGCGATGTAAGGATTTATTGTGAGATTCAGAGGGAGGTGAATCTTGTTTGTTTACAGTTGCAACCACTTCAAAACCAATAGACTCAAAATTAGATTTTAACCTCATAAAAATGTTTTTTCCTCTCTCTCTTTTTAAAGCTGATCCAGGCAGACGTAGTCCTAATTTCATTTTTAAATGATTATGTTTCAGCATCTGCAAACTGGATATCAGCCTGCAGTTTTCATATTGGTGCATCTGATCCGGTATCGGTGTCACATGACGCTGATTTAGTAGTAGTGGGTTCAGTAGTTAGAAATAAATGCAATGCATATCAGTGCTGGGGAATATGAATACAATGAATACCTATATTGTTGCCATCAGAAAAATTTGTCTTAATAAGAAAGGAAGCGTACAAGAGAAAAATATAACTTTAAAACTAAGTTAATGTGAGGTTATAGGTTTAAGTAATTTTTTGCCATTTCTACTGGTCATTCATGAATTTTCTGACAGCTTAAATGCCATCAATCAATCAATCAATCAATCAACCAACCAACCAACCAATCAATCAATCAATCAGTCAATCAGTCGTTAAGGAGATACAAGGTTTCATATCAAAAGTGTGGCTGAATGTGCTGAATTTATTGTGTGTGTGTGTGTGTGTGTGTGTGTGTGTGTTTGAATGTGTGATCAGAGTTTAGTTTAAGTGTGTGTGTGTGTGTGTGTGAGTGTGTGTTTTTGGTTGACTGTGCTGCTGAAGTTTAGTCCGAGTGTGTGTGTGTGTGTGTTTGAGTGTGTGTGTGTGGTTGAATGTGTGGTCAGAGTTTAGTTTGAGTGTGTGTGTGTGTGTGTGTGTGTGTCAGAGAGTGTATTAACTGTGCTCCAGCCTCTTCAAAGCTCAGCCTTCGCTCAGTGGAAATCAATGGAGGTTTTGATTAGTGGTGGCTCTGGGAAGACCTGTGATTATTACCAATAAAGGGAATTAGATAAAATGATTTTTGACTTTGAAATTTGTGTTTAATCAAATTTGAGATAAAGTCATCAGTGAAATTGCTGTTGATTTATAAATAAGATAATTGGTGGCATTCCTCCTAAGTACCTCGGCCTGCCTCTGAACGCGGCTCTTTTATTGCTTAGTCAAACCTCCTCATTCAATTTTAAAATTGCCTATTGAGTGAAAGTCTCCGCGGACCCGGCGGGCAGGGCCATCAGTAATACCTTTCTACAAGTCCTCCCTGGTCCGCTCCAAATAAAGAGGGTGGCGCTTTCGTTTACGCAGAGATCTATCCATCTTTTCCTCCTTTGTGCTTGCTCTATCCTTTTCATCATTCTGCACGAGTATGATCGGTGTCGGAGGGTCTGGCGGGGGGGATTTATTTTAAACTGTTATCTCCCCTGCATGTACTGGAGATAGCCTCCCAGTCTTTTAAAGTCTGGAGCTCTTCCTGGGCCGAGACTGCGTGGAATCCTTAATTGGCCTCAGATTATACAGGTTTAGATCAGGTTGAAAGGTATTGTTTCGAGAACTGCAGTGAGTTTATCAAGAGGATCTCGTTTTACATGTAGTGTGGTAGGAATTAGAAATAAAAGTGAGGTTAATTCTACATAGATTTGCTGCTACTTTGATGATTTATCTTCTTGATTTTAACTGTATTTTGATATCACTTTGTTTTGATAGTCATTAGACTTGAAGTACGTTTTTTAAGGAGGCTCTGATATGGGAATCAAAGCAATAGTTTTGTGCTAAACAATGATATCATGACATGCAAAAGCATGTCTTCCTAATCTAATAGTGGTATACATGACTATTACTTGTTATATTTTACTTAGTATTATCAAACAATTATATTATAATATACTACTGAAAGCATGTATTAGTGAACAGATGGTCACTAATATGGTTTTACTAGATAAAATGGCTTAAAAAGAGTGAATAAATTTAGGAATCATTTCAATGATGTTATAATCTTCTTACAACAACCTCATAATTAGAAATATTAGATATACTGACTGGATTTGATCAAAAACATGTATAACATCCATCCATCCATCCATCCATCATCTATCCATCCATCTATCCATCTATCCACATATCCATTCATCCATATATTTATCCATCCATCAATCCATCCATCCATCCATCAATCCATCAATCCATCTATCCATTCATCCATATACTCATCCATCCATCCATCCGTGCATGCATGCATCCATCCATCCATCCATCCCTCCACTCTCTGAGTCACTTATCCTTGTCATGGGAGTGTTGGAGCCTGTCCCAGACACCCTGAACGGGTCACCAGCCCAAGCAAATATGTCCGGATTAGCATCATAGAGAATTGTAACTTAAATATAGAGAATTATTTTCATTTCTGTAAAGTTACAAATGCAGCAAGAAAATATGGATATTTAGCCCGGCGTCACCCAAATGTTCACGTCTTCTGTCCAGTGCCAATACATTTTAACCAAGCATTTGTGTATAACAGGATAATTTCACTGAGTCACTGTGCATTATTTACTTCAACTTTTTTTTCTGATAACCTCCTGCCACCTATGTAGAGAAACAGAAGAAGCCTACAGCCACAGGGTTCTTGTCTGTCAGTTTTCATCTTATTTTCACGTTTCTGTCGGCGCAGGGCAGCCCGTGGCTCTGGGAGTTTGGAGAGAGAGAGTTGGCGAGGAGTCGCCACACGCAGCTGCTTTGCATTAATGCTTGGTGGAGTACAGCAAATACAGTGACACTGACTCTAATACCACACATTCCTCTCTCTCTCTCTCTCTCTCGCGCACACGCTCTCTCTCACTCTCTCTCTCTCGCTCTCTCTCGCTCTCTGTTTGTGTAACATGCATCTTGGCTACATGTGTTTGCCCACTTTAGCTGATCAGGGCCTTCTGTCCCAGTGAGTTCCAGCATGCTGATTGCCTGCTGAAAAAGGGTGGGGATGCTGTGTAAAAAATGTTAGAAACTGATCTGCTTCACATTCCTGATGTGTGTTACATACATGGTTTGACTGTTATGAAAAATATGCACTAACTGTGTTTCAATGTAATTATTTAAGTACAAAACAGTGTATATTTTGGAATATAATGATCATATAATGGGCATATCTGAGTCAAGTAAATCCTTTTTTCAATGAACCTAGATCATCTTTCTATTCTACATCAAGTCTTTAATTACAAACCAGTAAATAAAGATCTACAACGAGGGGATTTCCCAGTGCATACAGTGTTTTCACTTTTGCATAAATCCACTTTCACACATATGATGGCTTATAAATGAGAGCAAAAAGGTAGAATTTGTAACCATAACCAAGATGGTTAAAAACAAAATGATGTGACAAAAAAAAGTGTTTGGGATCACATTCGTTGCAAAGATACTGTTGCCAGTTTGTTTGTTGGTAATGAGATTAGAGCATTGGCCCTGCAATCAGAAGGCTGTGGGTTTGAATCCCAACTGCTACTGTCACCACTGAGGTGACTTTGAGCAAGGTATCGTCCCCACACACTGCTCCTCGGGCGCCCCTCATTGGTGACAGCCCCCTGCTTCACTTGGTGAAGGGGTTAAATGCAGAGAAGGAATTTTTATTCACACTGTGTGCTGTTCTGTGGTGTGTTCATGCGTGACTATTAGGGGCCCACTTTAGAAAAGATAAAACCTGAGAAACTGAACATTTCTGCAGTGGTCTTTTCTTTTTTTTCCTTCAGCGATGTCCTGATGCTCCCACCTTCTTACTTCACTGAAGATATCGTGTTCTGAGAGACATGCAAATACAAACTCTTATTTCTCCAAACATGATGAGCTGAAATACTCTCAAAGAGTTTGATTTGTTTATCCAGAGAACATTATTCTGGAAGACTCAAGTTTCGATCACTTTAAAATACTGCTTTTAGAATATTCACAGTTCCTTAGCACTTGGACTCCAGGGAGTCAAACAACAATGGAAAGTGTCAGCTGTGTTCAACCCTCCTGAGCTTTCTAAAGATGTCTGGATCTGTTGGAGTTCCACCGTCCAATCCTGTCACAGTGAATCTGATCGGTGAATGTGGTGCAAGGCTTGACTGGCAGCAGCAGACCCAGTCGCACACCTTTGCGGTTTTTCGATTTGATGGAGGAAAAAGGTTAGCGGAACTGGAAATAAGCCTGTATCCAATCGCTGAATGTGTTATAGTGTCCTGTGAGCATCCTGAGTGATGGAATGCGTCAAAGAAGGATCTAAAGGACCAACAATGGTTCTAGGGCATCATACAAATAACCCTTTATGGCTTTTATGGAACCTTTATTTCTAAGGGAGGAGATGAGTGGTGCAGAGTGGAGCTCCAACACTGGTCTAATACCACGCCATGCACCTCAAAGGAAAAGTGTGGACCATTACTGACCATTCATACACATACACATAAAGTTGGAATTTCTCAACTTTACAGACCATTTCATGAAGCTAAAACTTTTTTTTCCACACAAATGGTAAGGCAGTTCAGACAAAGAGCATATGCATTTGTTCAGTCAATAGAAAGAGAGCTGGTGCCTAATATTTGTAATGTGTATTTTTTCCATATTATGCACCTCTGTCCACGATAAAGCCTTATTTTCCCATTTTAATCCTTAGAAATCTGACTGTAATAGTGAAATCTGACTTCAAAAAATAAAAGCGGTATAAAAAAAGTCTAAAACTGGTGTTTGCTTTCCTACACGCTCGCCGTTTGCTGCTCTTTCTCTCAGAGCGAGATGTAGCAGCACAGTCTCGATTCCTCCAGCAAGTCCTCATCCAACAAACAGCACACACTGCTCCTGCAGGAACCATGGTCCATTTCTGCAGTCTATGCTCTATCACTGTAAAGGAAGTCTAAGCAACGTTGAGCCATGAAGGCCTATTAATGCTTGTATTAGAGTTTAGTAAATAGTGCATGGCCGTTTGCCCATTAACTTTTTGGGGCTTCATACAGATGTTCTTATTAATGAAAACTATACACAGCCGCAGATCGCAGAGTTTTGGGCGCAGTGAGTAGCTGCGTTTGAAGCCTGAACCACTCATTTTCATACTACAGCAGTTTTTTCAGTCTCTCTTATTAGTCGGCTGATTTCTGAGCCACAGTTCACCATGGCCTCTCTGTTTTGAGACCTCCATTTGCATGTGTTCCTTATTTCTTTATTTATTTCTCTCACTCGCTCTCTCTTTCTCTCCCTCCCCATGGTTTGTTAGAGAAGGAAAATAGTGAAGGAACAGTAAAAACGGACCCTTTTCCTCAAACAAAACTAATTGGAAGGAGTCCACCGTACAACATGCAATTATGGCGCCTCAACATTGCATTACTTGCTGAGGATGTGAAAAACGTGGGCCGGCCCTCAACGTCTCTCTTTACGAGCGTTCAGATTGTTTTGGCAGCTTCGTCAGAAATTGGTTCTAATTAACCTCAACTTATATAAATCTTTTTTTTTATGTACAGAACCCTCTTTATACTCAAACATACATCGTCTGATCTTTGAGGTGGAAAAAAGGACCGTGGCATGAAGTATTTATTTTTGACTTCTTTCAAATGTTTGGGCTGTTTGGGGTGTGGGGGTGGTGGGTTTGTCATTTTTTAGGTCTGCGATGAAATAATTGGGGCTGAAAAAAAAGAAAAAAATCAAACTAAAATCAAAACTTTGCTCGTGACCTTTTTTATGTGTTCGAACCTTTTTTTTCTCCTTTTTTTTCACTTGCTAAATCAGTCTCTCAACAAAACTTATTTGATGTTCAGCCTTATTCATTACCTGGTTTGGACAGGCGCCTCCAGAGATGACTTTGAAAGACTATCTCCAAGGCCTAATTAGAAGTAACGTCTCCCCGGTTTGAATTGTCAACTCTCACCTCAAGCAGGAAAGACCAAGCCTCGCATTTTAAACAGCTCCATAAATGGACGGCGCCGGTGTCTAACTTTGTTTTGACCTTACTGCGATGAGTAGGAAATGACGCTGGTGACGTGCGGATGCTCATTTGTGCTCCCGTCTCTCTCACGCGGGGGCCCGACTCGGCTCGGCCAGGACTCGGCTCTTCTGCGGCGTTCCCAGGGAATATGCTTGGAAAGGTTATTTTCCGCGTGATTCTCAGCGTGCTTCCTGTAAACATTACAATCCATCAGAGAAGGGGGGGGGGCGCTTTGGAAGAGGGGGTGGGGGTTGGTTTGGAGGGAGACGGTTTGTTTTCACACTTAAAGGAGACATGAAATAGAGTGTCCTTAACTTAATCACCACCTTGTTTCGCTACATTTGCATACATTTGCATATTAATTGGACCACAGATTAAAACTGGTTTTGTAATTTTAATTAAGTGTCCACAAAGGTATATGATTAGAACTGTTTAAAATACAGGCTGACATAACTAGCAGCGGAAAGGCTTTCGGATGGCGCCGCTCCTATCACCCCCCCCCAAACCCTCCAACCCCCTTCTTGGTAAATGGGGATTACTTTCAGGGAATGCCTGTTTTATGATAGTAATTTTTAATCTTTAGTAGATTATGCAGCCAAGTAGATGGGAGGGAGGTGTTGACGGAGTGGTGGTGGTGGGTTGGGGGGGGTTGTTGTTGGGGAAGGGGGGGGGTATCAAAATCGTTTTCATTTTTCAAGATTCATCTCCCATTCTGTTGATTTGCAGCACTTGACGAAAGTCCTTTGTAGCATTTCCTGATTGCAAATTAAGAGCCTTAGCTGCGACAATAAAAGAATGGAATTTTGATTTAGTGCGTAAGTAACCAAATTATGCAAATGAATTTGGAAGTACCCAGAGAGGGAGATGGTGATAAACTGGGGTGTCCTTGCCGCTGTACCTTCGTTTTCCACAATCTGGCGAGGTTGAAATCCAGACGCTAGATTAAAGGAAAAACAGGGCGGTTTGGTGCGCCTCGACTTCAGCAGATTAACCCCCTGTCGGCCTGCTGAGGTCATCGTTCTGGTGAGAGACGTCTGTAAGAACGAGTGGAGAACCGAGACGATCGCCTGAAGCTTTTGTAGCTTCAAAGCAAAGGTATACCACCTTCAGAACCTTCCGAAGACAAGGAGGAAAAAAAGAAACATGTTTTTTTCTCTCTTGGCTATCCCATCCAATCCTTCCATGTCAGGGAAAGACTTATGCCCAATTTTCTGATGCAATTATACTGAAGTCAGGCTATCTCGTGAGCGAGTTTAGGTGAAACACAATATTGCTACAACATTTGTTTGGTGTGGTCTGGAAAGTTTTTGAAAGACATTTGGAAGCATTTTCTCCATAAAATACTTAACTATTTAAGTAGTGGGATACAGTTTCTCTGCATACTTTTCACCTCACATTGTCTGGGGGTAATAGTGGCTCTGATTTGACTAAATCAGATCATGTGAACCTTCGGAATGAGGTTTAGGCCTCGAGGAAACTGACACTGGAAGTAATGCAGAGGCACACTCAGGGTTTGTCACAACGATGGGTACCTCTCCTCAGTACCCATGTATAAATCTGGCATGTCGGCCAAAGTGTGTCTTCAGCAAGGTCCACAGTTTGCTAGTTCCTCTGCTCAAACACACCCAATAACCTGAAACTAGCAGAGGAGTTGAATCAGCTGTGTTTGAGCAGGGGAATCATCAAATTCTACCAGACACTGCCCCTCCTAGACATATATACATAGCGATAACATGCTGTTTAGGAAGAAACAGGAGGGAAAATAAGTAGACAAATAAGAATGCATTCATTATCTTTAATAGTTCAATAATATTACTTTCTAAACATAAAAATCTGGTGTCCAATGTGAGAGTATGAATCATATCATATATGCAATAATCTCCTTTTATCTTGTTAATACAGTTTATGGATTTTCTTACAGTGGAGGCTCTTGATAGGAACTGTTGCACAACTGTTGCTTTTGTTAGTTAGCTACTTGTTGATTTTTCCAGATCCCGCACAAGCACTGTTTAAACACGGTATTTAAACGAGTGTAACAATCACTGCAGTACAGTACCACACTGAGTGTGAGCAACTCGGCTTCAACCTGGACAACCACAAACAATTTGATGATAAACTGGCATTATTATGTTACTATGCAGTTACTGTTCAATAGTTGTTGCTTATAGGCTTGGTATTATAGTTTTTTTAATGATATTTACAACTGTTCAGTGTTCTAGAAATATTAAAAATACTGACAATATGTGCAGAAAGACACACTGTGACCTAATCTGTCACAATAAGGACAACATATCCACTACAGGGCTGGATGGTTAGGAAGGTCTAGCATGTCATCACATTCTCAGCTCACTTGGTCATTTATTCCATTTTCCCGTGCTATGTTTTGGGTAACCTACTCTGCTCGTCTTTGCATTTTTTCCCTCCTTTTGCCTCCTTTCTGTAAATTGCTGCGTCTTAAATTACCAAGCTGTCCTAATAGGTACAACCTGTGCTGAGCCGAGGGAGGCTTGTCTTTCGAAATGGAACGTACATCCTCATTTGCTATTTCTGTGCGGGGGATAAAGGCTATCCGTGATAGTTGGCAATATGCAATCCCGAGACCTCTTGTCATAATTTGGCCTGGCCTTAAACACCGGCCCTGGTGCCAGAGCCTCAAATGTGGTTTCTATTCCTTCATCATTGACATCAGCATCTTTCCATTCTCACTCAGTCACCCTCCCTCTCTCTCTCTCTCTGGGGAGTTAGGAGCTAGGGATGTCAGTAACTTGGTTTTGCCATCTTGAAAAAGTTGACTTTGTTAAACATGGCTTTGCTGTGTGCACAGCAGCTCAAGGCTGATCAAGGCTACAGCAAAACACAGTATGGAACCAATAATTATGCCAACCAGTAGTGCAGAGTTTCTCTGGGAAGGAAGCTGAATCCATGAATTCTGAGAATACCCTAACACACACACACACACACACACACAGAAAAAATATATATGTACAGGTTTGGGGGTGTGGGGCATAGCTAGTGTTATGTCCCAGACTCATGGCTACAGTGAGGATGACAACCAATAGCTAGCTGATTGTATTGCAGCCACCATAACCAGAGATGAAAATAAAAAAAACACATGATTACAAAAAATTGTCCATTTGGCCTTTCATGGACTGGTCTCTCCTATTCTCTACCTTTCGTTCAATGCGGACTGGTATAAGCTCCACCACCCCAGTTAAGAATGTGCGGCTCAGATAATGGATGAATGGATGAATCCCTTTTCACCTGTGTGAGCCCTCCAACTGGTCCCCAGTATAATCAGGCAGCTTGACCCTCTGGTCTCTGTCCAGTGTTAAACAGTGGCAGCCCTATATACCAGGACTCTATAGCGAAAGAAACAATCCAATAACTGCTACATACAATATGCAACATGTTAATCTCTTTTGCCATAAACTTGCTTTTTACAAGCTTCAGATGTCCTTCTCATGTTTGCCTATGTTTTGGTATTTATGACCTGAGCTAACACTCACAACTCATTTCTAATTTTCTGTGAAGCTTGTCCTCACAGTACTATACTCTCAAAACCATTATCACAGAGGTTTCTTCAAATAATGACATTTGTGTGTTATATATCACTGTACAAAATTCCCTTTATATAATTTCTGGAAGCATTTGTGGGCAGAATAATTTTTTACTAAACAATTTTCATGACCTTTCTTTTTTCTGATATATATATATATATATATAGGCATTTTTTACCACATCACAAATCCGTGGTTATTCATAATTCTCAGGTGTTTTAATGCAGTGTATCCACTAAGACTCCTCCATTAACCAATGAGAGAACCCCATATTATATATATATACATATATATATATATATATATATAAATACTCTCAGTTATTCTTCTATCTTGTCTGAACATGATCCTCTGTTCTGACATTTATCTAGACCTTCCATGGCATGTCAAGGTCAGAGTAGGATGTTGTAAAAGAAAAGCTTTACAACCCTGGAAAACCGGCCCTCATCTGACAGCAAGAAGCTGCATGAAACAGAAAAAAGCACCTGGAACAGGAGGCAGGAGACGGCAGAGAGCGGAACCCCCACTGCAGCCCCCTCTGCAGAGACAGCAAGAGCCGAGACGCATCGCTGTGCGACTGCATAGGTGGCGAGTGATGGATATTGCGCCTCTTTATGTCGCACTATTATCATAAATAAAATGGTCCGTAAACGCGATCTTTTTTGCTCACTAATGGAATTTGTCAACATGAAAGAGACATTATTGTTAGCCTGCCCTTTTTCTCCGCCGAATCCGCTGCCAAATTCGGAATCCCACTGCCACCACCCCCCACCACCCCCACCCCTCCTGTGAACGTTTAGCATTAGCTCAGGGAGCTCAGGAGAATCACACGCCGTAATGAAATTACCTCTGCGCAAACAAATAAGGTCAAACTCTCAAGGAGAATAGCATTGGAACCAGATTCCGCTAATTACGGACCAGGTTCTCCGGCGCGGAGCTTGTGCGCGAGCGTCGGCGTGTGAGTAATGAAAGGGCAAGCAGAACTGATTTTCTAATATCATTTTTAGCTTAATTCTAATTTGCTGCCTCCACGCAGGCCTATTGTCATTACCTTGCTACCGTGTCGCCCCTTTAACAGAATTCCTTGCTTTAAACGCTGAGATTTGAATCGGGGAATTTTCGCCTTGTTTGCTTTCGCATTTGGGGAATTGTTTCAAACTCGTCCTAATCACATTAAAAATTCCGGCCTGGAGGTAGGCCTCTCGTCCCGAATGGCTGTTTAGCTCGAATGTTATCGCCTGCAATTAGTTTTACCTGCCTGCTATCTCTCCAGTGCATCTTATTACCTACACTGGCATGACTGAGCTTTGGTAATTATTGACCATGACTTATTTTAATTAGTTTACTTGAGAAGAAAACAGAGGGAGGGGTGGTTATGTGTGTGTGTGTGTGTGTGTGTGCGCGAGAGGCCCGGGGCTGTTTGTGTGCGCTAGAGTAGGCCGCTATGATTTACCCATCTGGCCGTTCTCGCAGTCTCCATTTGGGTACCTGTGCTATCTTTCCTTCATCTGACACACACTGTTGACAGAAAAAAATGCTCCGTCAGCAGCATTCCTTTTTTTCTTCCCTTTTTTCTATTACCGGCTCGTTCTCTGCTCTGCGGTGAGACAGAAGTCCCCCCCAGCCCGGGCTATCAATAAACCTGACAGGTCGAGCTGAAGACCACCTATGTCGTATCACTGTTGTTGGCTCAGAGGGAATGTGCTGAGTGGAAGATGCCGCGGTCATATTTCACGTGTTCGCTGCCCAGCCACTGACACAGCTCGTGTTCCGTAATCTCTGCTAAAGTGAGGGGAAAAAAAAAAACAGGGATTATGGCCGCCAGCATCCCCGCACAGTGAGAGTGAGGTAAACTAGGATTGAGGGAGGCGAGCTTTATGCTAATCTCCGCGCTTTAGGAGCACTGGAAGATGATTCTTGGTGTTATTTGCTCTTTTTTTTTCATTCTCTCTTTTTTTCTGTCTCCCTACTTTTTTCCTCATTCTGGTCATTTCTGGCACTTTGTTAATCTGTGCTCAGCCTGATTAGAAGACGGACTCGTCTGCAGATTACGGCCTACACTTATTGCATAGTCCACAGTACTTAAAAAGAGAATAAGGGACTGTGTGTGTGTGTGTGTGTGTGTGTGTGTGTGTGTGTGTGTGTGCGTATATGGCACCCAGGGAGCAGTGTGTGGGGACGGTACCTTGCTCAATTGAACCTCAGTGGTGCCACTGGCAGTCCTGGGAGTCGAACCCACAAGCTTCTGATGACAGGAGCAACTCCCTAACCACCGGGATTTGATTTGGATGTTGGCTTAGGAAAAATCCAACAACTGGTAAAAAGAATGAATGAATTACCTGCATTTTGGCTTGACAACCAGGCAGCTACCCGCTACTGTGCAGTTTACTCAGATATTACACTCTGGCTGTTACTGTTTACAAGCTCTAAAGTGATCTTTTGTATGATGCAAGCAGTTGTCTATTGTTGTAGAAATAGGGCACAGACTATCACAGGGCAAAACATAACATGAATATTTTATGTAGATTAACAGTTTCAGGAGGAATGTACTTTAAGTCATGTTCTCGCATTTTTAATAGGTGTTATACAGATATTTCTCCAGATTCACTCAAGAGACTGTTTTTGTACAATAAAAGTAAAGTTTTAGAACGTGTCACATTTCTCCTTCTTACTGGATGTGATATAGCTTTTGAAAGATATATTTAACACAGTGGGTAACAAATGAGGATGAGGTTAGTTTTAATACAGTGTATCTACAAAGGCTCGTCCATTAACCAAAGAGAGAACCCTATATTCTCACCTGTAATTTCATTATGCTGCAAGTTTTTTATTTACAGATTCATAAGAAATAGACAACAAATAAATAAAATATACAATACACATTCATTTTAATTGCATAGATTGCTTTTGCTGTTCTACTTTGTGGTCTAAGGTAAATCACTACATTCGACACACTGCATGATTTTTGATGGATACATTTCAGACTGGAAAGTAATCTGGTTCATACAGCATAGAACTGCATTGCCAATACCAGACTGTTTATACTGTTAATTCTAGCTAACCCTGCCTCTCCATATATTGCCAGCAACCCCACTTTTGGGCTAAACTGTAATATTTGGACTGATACTTTCAGCTGAATTGTCAGTTAATATTGGGTGCTGGAAGCAAAGTTAATCATAAACATTTAACATTAGTAAGCAAACTATCTTCAGTGGTGGTGGTCTAGTGGGTAGAATACCTGGCTCTGGACCAAGAGGTCATGGGTTCAAATCCTACCTTCAACACACCACCACTGGATTCCTGAGTGAGACCCTTCACTCCAAGTTGCTCCAGGGAGACGGCCCCCGGTAGTTAGGAAATGGAAGTCACTTTGGATAAATGCCATAAATGTAAGTTGTGCTCCCTTTTTTAATGATACCAGGGATATACTAAGAAAATGATAATGTAATGTTTTATCAATATGATACGTAAGCTTTTCCAACGTAAGTTAATGTTATCTACATTCACTCTGCCACAGACACGGACTGGACTGGGCCACCCATTAAGAGGAGGGAGAGATAATAATCCAGGGAAAACGAGAGGGAAGATATAGCGGGACAGATAATCCCTGCAGTTGAAATGCAGGAAGGTCCAGAACCTCCCGCATCATCAGCAGCTGCGCTATAATCGGATTCTCGGCTCAGATTCCAGGAAAGGCTATAAATACAAACAACAACAAACATATAAACAGCATTAATAAAAAGTGTTGATTGCTCTCGGCATTGATAATCCCCAGATGAAGCAACACCAAAGGTGTGTGTTGATGGTTCATCAGGCGCTGCAGCTGCTGACAGCCCCTTTGACAGTACACCTGATGCTTACAGGAGTTAAAGGAGACCATGTGATTTTAATGGCTATGGTTCACTTGTTTCCCTTGACATTTGTATTATCATAAGCAAAACACCTTCAAGATGATGCTGCAAGTCTAGCTGCCTTGACTTTACTACAACTAGACAGTTTGTTAGTTATGATCCCACTGAATTGAAGCTATATATGTTAGCTATAGTCCTATTGAACTGGAGCTATGGATGTTAACAATAGTTTCTTTGGACTGGAGCGATGGATGTTAACAATAGTTTCTCTGGACTGGAGCTGTGGATGTTAACAACAGTTTCTCTGGACTGGAGCTATGGATGTTAGCTAGGGCCTCCCAGAACTGGAGCTATGGATGTTAGCTATGGTCCCACTGAACTGGAGTTATGAATGTTAACTATGGTCCCACTGAACTGGAGTTATGAATGTTAACTATGGTCCCACTGAACTGGAGCTATGGATGTTAGCTATGGTTCCACCTAACTGGAGCCATGGATGTTGGGGAGGGTCACACTGAACTGGAGCCATGGGTGTTTGCTATGTTCCCACTGAAATGGAGGTATGGATGTTAGCTATGGTCCCACTGAACTGGAGCTATGGATGTTAGCTATGGTCCCACTGAACAGGAAGTATGAATGTCAACTATGGTCCCACTGAACTGGAGCTATGGATGTTAGCTATGGTCCCACTGAGCTGGAGCTATGGATGTTAGCTATGGTCCCACTGAACAGGAAGTATGAATGTCAACTATGGTCCCACTGTTTGTAGCTATGGACATTGTGGAGGGTTGCACTGAAATGGAGCTATGGGTGTTAACAATAGTTTCTCTGAACTGGAGCTATGGATGTTAGCTATGGCCCCACTGAGCTGGAGATACTGATGTTAGCTATGGCCCCACTGAGCTGGAGTTTGACATATAACTTCCTGAATTCTACCATACAGCTGGTGCAGCTGACCAAAAAACACGTAAATATTTTTTTTACATTTAAACTAAGAAATACATCATATTTGAGTACAATTACAAAACCACAAAACAAAATATCTGAAAGTCTTTTATTCATAGCAATTTTGTACCATTTTTATTGGTTCATTCACTATGAAATGGTCACTCACTGTTAAAAGTCTCTGGTATTTTCATAGGATGTACACAAGAAACAAAAAGAAAAAAAAACATTGTTTTGATACATGGCGTGCGGATATACATTTGAGTATAATAAGACAGATTGTCTGTTAAGCAAATGCTGAGTGCTGCTTTCAAAAGCCTTTACAGACATACCTCATAGTATTCAGAGCTGATATTATTTACAGTGTGTGTATATTATTTACAATGGACCAGTGGGCCCTGATGCAGTTATTATAACCAAATATAAAGATCGACACTGAGGAGGAGAAGAGGGAGAAAAAGAGCTATTGGCATTCAGCGTCATATAAAATCCGTCAGCACAATTGTGTGTGCTCTAAATGTCCCAGAGAGGATGTATCACGGTGGAGATGTCTTTCTTGACCCCTCCATTGCAGCCCCCATGAAGAGGATTGTGTTTATTAACTCTCAGGTCCGCTTCTGTATCTGACAGGCATTTCCTCCGTCAGCAGCAGAAGGGTTTGGGTGATCTCTCTCTCTCTCTCTCTCTCTCTCTCTCTCTCTCTCTCTCTCTCTCTCTCTCTCACTCCGTGCAGTGGAATGAGGCACGCTAAATAGCAAAACCACTCAGAACCTGAAATCCCCCTGGGGGGAGGAGGTGGTGCTTCCCTAGTGGGAGATGACAAATGCCATATGTCCCCAACACAGCAGTCGCTCTAATCCAACACTGCACTGGGCCTTAGAGCCTGACCTGAGACCAAAATGCTGTTTTTCCTCTTTAAAGCCACAACAATCAGGCATTTGTGAAGTCAATTTTGCTGCTGTAAAATGTGATGCATAGTTGGTCATATATATATATATATATATATATATATATATAACAGCAAATTCTATGTGTAAAACAGCAAATATATACGTATATATATGTGCGTATTTGTGTGCGTGTGTGTGTGTGTGTGTGTGTGTGTGTGTGTGTTGAATGTTTTAACACCTACTCTTTGGTATGTCAACCAAGCTTTAGAGACCACCCTGTTAAAAAATACAAATACAAATGATGAGCCTCAGAATAAAAGCAGGAAAACTATATTTAACAGAAAGTTACAAAGAAACCTAACTAAGGTGTCCATCCTTTGTCTTTCTTACAGATTCCACTCTTTTATCATCATTCACTGGTGTTGAGGTCTAGGCTCTTGGGTGGTTTGTGGTTGAATTGCACGTTTTGTTCTTTTTGATCAGTTTCTTTTCCTCAGTAGCAGCTTCCTGAGCAGTGTTGAGTTTCATTCAGACCTGCAGTGTTGAGCTGCCTTCACACAGTGGAAGACCGGACAGAAACTGTCTCTGGATGTTTTCAAATGTGGATCTTAATTTTTCTCCTTTCTCTCAAAAATAAAGGATTTAGGAGCCATTTGTGTTATTGGGACAGTTTTGGTGGTCTACCAGGTCTTGTGCGGTCATTTTTTTCCCCCTTATTTTTCTTTTCCTTTGCCCTTACCTCTGCAAGTAGATCTCCTAAGCACATCTCCTGAAATAAATAACACTTTTGTCTTTTGCAGAGAAGAATGTAACAGAACTCGTGAGAAATAACTTATTTATACTTATACAAAATAAAATCTAGTTACTTTGATGCTCATAATTAGTGCAAATGTTTTGTAGATTCAAGGTTTTGCTATGACAGTGACACTATACCCTCAGTAATCTTGGTCCTGACGATCTACCAATCTACAAACAATTAAAGTCTTAGGCAGGGCTGGTTTAGCCCTGGATCCAGCTCTGTCTGTGAATTATTCTAACTGTTCCCATTCTAAGTGTTCTTTGTTGTTCTCAGATCCCTGGCTGTTCTAAAGGTACAGAAGAGTGTGATAGCATCTAGATCAGTGCTTCACCCTCCAGCTGGACCTTGTGGATTAACCAGCTGGCCTCACCACCTTTTGCCCTCAATCTTACTGCTTTCCGACTAGGGTTTCTCACTGAGGCGGCTGATTGAGGTTTAATTTCAACCATTCCCTTACAAAATCTGCCTAAGTCTAAAGACTGGTCTGCTTGACTTATTGAGGTAAAATCAGGACATCTTCACAGCTAAATGAAGGAATACACCAACTGGAACCAGCTTGCTCTATTTTAGAATACTTACAAATTAAACAAGGTTGTTATAAACAAATCAAAGGAAACATCACTGCTGCTACACATTTATCCAGACTGTTGTGAGAAAAAAAAGCCAATGGAAAATCTACAGCAACGGGAAAAACCTGAAAGAGGATATTCTCATGTGACAGAAAGGGGTGAAAAAGTTCCTCTGGAGGTTTCCTCTAAAAAAAAGGACCTCTGGAGCATCATGAGGTTTCCAGGGTCTCTCTTCCCTCTCTCATGGACATTTACACCATAGTCTGCATCTGCAAAGCCACCACCATTCACTGCACACCACTCACACACTCTCCTCCCTCCTCCCGTATGGTAGAAGGGTCCATCCGGGCCCTCACTGCCAGAATGAGGAGCAGTTTCTTCCCCCTAAATCAGAACTGAAACGCAAACTGTACTTCACACACACTCTGAACTGAAGTGCTTCCTCCCCCCCAAACACGCTGCATATACAAACGAACTGTTCTGTCACAGACAAAAAAAGAGCTTACCACCCAATGGGCAAAATACTCATGTATTATTATACTGCACATACTGTCCTGTTGCTGGCGTTATTTCTGCACATTTATTTATTGCCTACTTTAATTTTTGCATTCTTTTTGCAATGGCTCTGCTGCTAGAATGCAGTATCTGTCACCATACAGTATTCATTCACATGAGTACTGTTACTGCTTTTGTCGACTGCATTGTATGTTGTCTGGTCCTGTAATTATTGCACCGCTGCTCTTGTGTTTTCTGCACCCTCCCTTTAGTGCTGTCCTGCCCACGTGATCTTGTGTAGCTTTGTGGTGTTTCTGTTTTTGTTCTTTGTGTTGCAGCATGTTTCTGGAGGAATGTTGTTTTATTTCAGACTGTACCGCATGCATGTTAGTGGATTAGGCCACAACTGAATACGTTCCTTCTCTTCATTTACTTTTTGCCAGTTCCTATTGACCACCCCTGGCTTCTATGATATTATCCCAAGATTGAATAAACAATCTACTTTCTTAATCAGCTCCTGAGTTATCAGTGAGATTTCGGCTTCACCGGCTTTGTTGACCTAATCCTGAAAACAAAACCATAAAAAAAGACCATAAAAAAAAGACTAATATACTAAAAACAACTGAGCCTAAAAGCCCACTGTCCAATATATGCTCCTTTCCCAGGTATGCAGAAACGATGAATATTCAAATCGGGGGGAACATTAGAATATTAAATATTGATTTATTTATGTGTCTGCCATTAGGGGTCATCTTCTGGATCAGCAAACAATTTTTCAGGGGTTGAAATTTTTATGTCATGGCAGGCACATTAACCACCCGGCAAAGGAAATGGTGACATGCACGGCTTTCATCGCCCCCTTACAGAATTTGCACCATAAAAATGGCTTGCAATATTATAATGCAAATCCCTTATGGGAAAATACCTGTGCAGCCCTCTGAATATAAATTACAGGGTATTCCACCTCGGCTATCTCTCTCTCTCTCTCTCTCTCTCTCTCTGTCTCTCTCTCTGTCTCTCTCTCTCTCTCTCTCTCTCTCTCTGTCTCT
>JBBPCX010000114.1:1074650-1094234 GCA_037974365.1 Hydrocynus forskahlii | reverse complement strand
AAATGTGTGTGTGTGTGTGTGTGTGTGTGCATAATGCAGTGATTCTAATATGATGCTAATACAGGCATTGTTTTACAGGCATTCAAAATGTTTCCAATGAAGAACGGAGCTGTAAGTGACTCCCTAATAACTGTGAAAGCATTCAACTAAATTAGATCTAAACTGAATAGTCCATGGAATGTAGAAAATTCTATTAAATCTTCCTCTAACTCCCGCCTTAATGCCCTTAATGATCATCTTGTTTTCACCAGAAAGTTTAACAGTTAAAGCACCTATAGATAATCTGTGGGGGCCATTCAAATAAAAGTGTGAGCAAAACCATGCATCGGTCTACCCTTACGGAATGACCTTATAGCAGTTGAACTAGTTTCATTCAGTTCGATAAAGCTAGTCAGTGAACCAGGCTTTATCCTTGAACAGATTTGAATAAAGTGGCTTCAACTATCTCCAGTCAACATCGTGTTTCTTCAGTAAAATGCTGGGCCAAATAGACATGAATGTAGTTCCCAAAAACAGCTTAAATAAAAACAGCATCAGGTCCAGAAACGTAAGAGCTACCAACTGGAGGCGGAATATTTACATATAGTCTTAAAGGCTCCATAAAATAAACTGATTTTGAGTCAAAGGGATGAAGAGAGTTCAGAAAATGATAATTGTCATTGAAGATGATTTAGAGTTGGTTAGGTATGTCATTAGTCTCATGAGTCTAAATAATAATAATACAATGATTTTGGATGCTGACGAGTGCATAATATAATAAAAGTACATTTATTTCCCCCTTTGACTGGTTTATATGGGTACATCTTCTTCGAAAAGTTACTTTAAAGGCCAGTTCTTGCATTTTCTTGTATGTTATTGTTTTCCCCACATTTGTCTCTTTTAAACAACCACCAGTTCATTTTTATATAATCACTTTATAGTCCTGTCTTTATGTCTCAGAATTAAACAGTCCGTTCTGACTGTGCACCTTTAAGAATTATACATGCAAATATACCTTGCTCTTATTGGCCACCCTATATTGTACCTAATTCAAAAACCAGTCCAGGCTGAAACACTAGTCATAGCTTAATTACAAATGGGTGGGGTTAAACTTCATTATTTATTTAATAGGACGTGTGGTGAGATATATGTAAATGTATTGGTTTTGTGACATCACAAAATCAATGAATTCAAAACAGCTTGTTTTGGCAGCCAAGCCTGCATATATGGAAGTTTCAATATAACTCACTGGCACTGTATTTTATTGTAAGCAGTTTGGGCTGTTTCTATTGGTCCATTTGTTATGGAATTTTTACAGTTTAAAGGACACGTAAAATGTAAAACGTACATGTCACAACAAAAACTGAAAAAGCCTCAGTAGATAAGGCTATGCACGCCTCAGCCTCAGAAGACCCTCCACTGCGGGAGTATAACTATTCTAAACACGATATTTCACTCAAGGAGGAATGCAGACAGCTTGAGATGATACGGAATTTTATCCGAACACCACTGTCCAATTCTTCGACGTTCATTTGTTGAGCAAATCAAACATATGTGGAAATGTAAAATTCCAAATATTTCACTTCTTTTCTGACCACATGGGCTGGCATGATTAAATATGCTCATTCTCAGTTTCGCTGTTTGTCTTAAAAAAAAAAAAAGGAATAGGAAAAAAAAAACTTGGACTCTCCATCTCTCATTTTGCGTTTCGGGTAGTTTTCGGAAAAGCTGCCAAATCACTTGAAGGCAGAGCGAGAGTTTCTTAAGGAATGTAACTCTGATAAACTTGGACGGACGCCAGCTTCATCAGACTCTCCCTCTCTCTCTCTCCCTTTCTCTTTCACTCACTCACTCTCTCTCGCCCCTTCCTCGCAGTCAAATGCAGTTTCGAAACTCGCACGTTATTTTTTCTCACATCTCCGTGACCTGTACATCCGAGCGAGTGCGGTGTGGATATCTGGAGGATTTGAATTCCGAATGACCCCTGTAGCACTCTTCCTCACCCACAACTCTCTCATCAGCAACTTACACACACCAGGCTTGGCACAGCTTGTACTTATACACACACACACACACACACACACACACACACAAGTATATACACACTCGCACATACGCAGCTCCTGACTCCTGACAAGCATACTGAAGTGCCAGAAATCTCACTGGTCTTTACCCCCTGCCACACACACACACACACACACACACACACACACACACACACGCATACCCTGCCTGTTCCCCTGCGTGTGTTTCCCATGAGGTGTTCCGGACATGCTGGCTGGCAGTCATGCTCCGATATCACCTTCTCCTGACCGGAATTTCGGCATTCCCTGGTCAGGCCTTCCCATCTGTTTCCGACAGAGTGCACACACACACACACACACACACACACACAAACACACGCACACACACCTTGCCTGGAAGCTGCTTGGCTTAGCTTAACTCACCCAGGCCTGTCTGCAGCTCCAGCCACGGCCGTCCAGCCCCTAAATCCCAGCAACGTTCTCCATCTGGGCCTTAAAGAAACCCCCTCCAGTCGGCTCTCCAACCACAGCGTTTAAGAGTTTAAAGATATCGATTTACCTCTTGACATTATATTATGGAATTCTATGGCATGCTATAGCATGTTATACCATGGTGCAGCAGATTATATGCACTGTTATGCAGACCACCATTTTAAACTGGAATCGCTTGTCCTCTCACCGTCTGTATATAATGGAAAACTGCCTTTGTTTTATTAGCGTGCTTGCTCAAGTACACAGCAGCCTATTGCTCTTCTTAAGTTTTATCTTCTTCTTTATTATTCTTCCGTTCACCCGTTTTTTGGCAAGCTAGTCCTCCCATGGCTTTTGTTCCAACTCTGAAATGTCGGGCCCAATCTGGAATAGCGGGCTTGTTCACAGCTTTTTAATACGTCTTGTCATTCATTCATTATTCCCATTTTTCTGGCAAAAACAATTTGTAAAATTATTGGCACCCTGAACTTTCAGATAGTCCTGCTCGGACACGCTTTGTCCGAAACAAACCAAACTTTATGTGATACGTTAGGCCAACTTCCCCGACACACAAATGCCATCAGTTATGTCTTTTCCTTGTCTTTCGCTCATCCAATTTTTCCCCCATTCACTTCCATTCATTTTTAACCCCACTACAATGAATGCAGTGAACCAAACCTTATGAAACCTCATATGAGACCTCAGGCCACGCCCTCAAAGACACACCTGTTTAAACCGAACAATATGGACAAAAGTTTTGGGACAGAGCTGTCATACAAAACTATTTGGCCAAAAGTATTTGGACATACACAATCACACATTAATACCATGCTAACGCTAATGCTAATGCTAATTTTATGCTAATGCTATGCTAATGCTTTGCTAATGTTATGTTAATGCTAATGCTATGTTAATGTTATGGTAATGCTATGCTAATGCCAATGCTAATACTAAAGCTAATACTACCATTAATGTTAATGTTAATGTTAATGCTATGCTAATGTTAATGTTAATGTTAACGCTAATGCTAACGTTAATGTTAACATTAATGCTACTGCTAATGCTGTGTTCTGCATTTGAGCAAGCACACTTTGCATTTTCTCTGCGGAAATGCAGTGTAGTTTTATTAAAGACTATATTGCAATATGCAAAGATGGACTCATAGATGGAAACTGAGCTCCAACAACCCATTTTGAATTTATTGTTTCATGATGTTACAAAATCCAATGCATTTACATATACACACTTGTTTTGTAGTTTCGCTATCTTTATTTTCGTAAAGAAAAACAAACAAGTGCAACAAAGAAAAAAGAATCATTTAAATAAAATAAAAAGGTACAGCATTGGCACTTTAACACTTCTATTCAATAACACTGTACCTTATAGCATTACAGTTACATTAACAACATTATATTTAGTGTCATAATGTCATAAAGTAGACTGAATCGTAAATGGATAATTTATTCATAATTTAATACCTTCTTGGCAACAACAAAAATGGTGAGAGTGAGAATATAGTATATAACATCACTGGAGGCTAATATTCATAAGACCACAAGATGTTTACATGAAAAATTAAACCTACACAAGTATTTATAAAGGCTTAGTCCTGCTGCTCTTAGATAAAATGGCATCATAAATGACTTTATATAAGTAACACTTGTTTTTATAAGATTTGTTTTAGAAGTTTATGTGGGCTTATGCCAGTTGTAATGAAAGCTTTGTGTAGGTATGAATGCGGGCTTTCAGTAAACTGTTACCTTGAGTGTTATTAAATAAAAAACAGTTTTTATCCATTTATAATCATTTTTCTTATTAGATTACAATGAATTTGATCAGCAAGAACATGTTACTGTATCTCAAGTATGGTGCATTCTAGATAATAATTTTGTTATGAGTTTTTTATGCTTTATAGATTACTTCATTAATATGACGTTATCTGCTGTTCTGTAGATCCTAAATTTGAAAGGTTACTACAAATTCCTTGAAACCTATAGACTGTTAGCTTTAAATTAGAATCACTGCATGAATCTGCAATAAAACTGGTTTTATTGTATGAATGGTAGTGTACCTTGTATTATTTGCACCTTTTTAAAAATGACAGTTATAATTTACATTGTGTGGAAGGGACCAAAAGGACTTGAGATAAAATCTGTGTTCCTTGTTTCTGCAAGAGATACTGTTTTGGAGATATGAAGTTCTCTTATGACAGCAACATTATTTCTTTCACCTTTTTGAATCATTAGTTGCTGCTTGAAAGGCTTCAAAGATATTGATTCCTGTCACTCTATGTTGTGGAATATTAACAGTGGTAAAATATATTAAATTACCATGTCATAATGTAACTTTGCAATACTTTTATGGAACTCCTATAGCAAACCATACCAGAAGTTTGACATGCAAACTGTGTTCATTTAGATAAAGCTTTCCTATAGTCTTTTCTTGTGTGTGTGTGTGTGTGTGTGTGTGTGTGTTCGGTCATGAAAGTTGTTTGCCTTTTGATTTCCCACCCTTTCAGTGAAGGCACCTTCCTAAGATCATTGCACTGAACTCTATGATTCACAAAGAGATCAGATATTTACATCCAGCGCTTTCCTCTCGGAGACGCATTTCGGCTCCTCCAAAGGAACCGTGACTGAAACAACCACGCCAGCCTTTGTTCTTTCTTACTTAGAACTCAAACTAAAAGGCCTTTTGAATTAAAATGGAACTTTTCTTTCAGAAAGTGCTCATAAAGGGAAACTCTAGCCAAAATCCAGAATTTAACCATTGATATATTAGCTGTAAATGGGCCTATTGCCCCTTTAAGTGGTCTGTAGAGTGAGGTGCCCCCAATTCTGACGCACAGTTTTTATCATTTTTTCTCATTAGATTACTATGAATTTGATCATCTAGGACATGTTACTGCATCTCAAGTATGGTGCTTTCTAGATAATAATTTTGTTATGAGATTTTTTAATGCTTAAAAGATTTTGTCTTAATCTTCAGTCCTGTACATCCTCAGTTTTACAGTTTCTCACAAATACCTTGAAACCTATAGACTATTAGCTTTATATTAGAATCTACAGTAAAACTGGTTTTGTATTATGAATGGTACCTTTGTATTACAGTAATTAGACCATTTTAACATGACAGTGAGTTGCCCCTTAAAGTCATGGAATTATCTGTAAGTGTCACTGGGCCAGTGCTGTAACACCTAGGAAACCTTTTTGTAACTTACTGATAATAACTTACATCATTTGGAAAATAAAACATAACAGAAATGACTTTTTGCACAAGAATTGTCTGCTGCACATCAATCAAAAACGTACTGGTGACGAAGGAAAGAACTCCAGAAGAGCTCAGAGGCAATCCTGAGTTGGCAAATTGTATGAAAACATGATGCTATACATTCAAAGGTCTGAAGCTATGAGGTGCAATGCAATGCTAAAAGATACTTGATAACAAGATATGTGACAAATTAAATGCTAATGACATGCCGCAGTATCTTCTTCCACACTGGCTGCCTCTTCCTTCGCCTTCATCAGGCTGACGTCGGCCCTCTCCACCGGCGGATTGGTGCTGTGGGTGAGATCCAGAGTGGCCGTGACAGGGCTACGGAAGCCTCCAGGCTAGCCCGAGGCATTTGCTGGCCTGAAACGGATATAGCAATAACTGCAGACAACAACCTTTAACCCCTCTATCCCATTACAGCCAGGATCTCAGGGGACGGCCAGCTGAACAGGAGCTACACTGCATCCATACACCTCTGCTGCTGCGCTGTTTAAAGCATAATCATCACACTTACAACTCTCTTTCAGTCTCTCTCTCTCGCTCTCTCTCTCTCTGACATTCTCTGTGTACTGCATAACAAAATGTGTCTAACACAGTATCCTTCCCAAGAGCCTTTCCAGCACTTAATACAAATTTTCTATTTAGGGCCTAACGCCAGAAATCCACTGCTACGTATTAAATCAGAAAATCATACCACGTGAAAATGACATTAATTTAAAAGCATTAGAATAAAAATATATCTGGAGTTGAGCTGGGTCCCAGGTCTGAGGATGGTCCTGTCTCTTCCTTAACTAGCAGCCCAGCGTTGTCAACGTGGGTGTCTTTTATCTAATGCAACAGAACTGAGAATTAGTATTCTCCTCCAAGCATACTGAGGTACAGTGATGTTGCATTATTAGCAGCATGATAAGAACATGGTGGCCTGGTACATGACTTGAAAAAGGCATGTGCCAGTCTTCAGCCTTGGTCGTAATGTGTGATCAGGTGGGAATTGACCTTGACTAGGTTAGGTAAATCTGGGTAAAACACTTAAAAATTTTATTTAAAAATGTTTTTTTTTAATGGAATTTGAAAAGTCTGAAATTGAGATTATAGTTTGTGTATGCCACTTCTTGTAAAATCAGTGCAAACAAATCTGCACGTAGACAGCCAGGATGGCTAGCATCATCACATCTGTGTTGCTAAAACACTGCGTTAACATTTTGGAACAAATGAAACAGAAGTACTGTTAAATTACTTGTAAATTCCTGTTTAAGTTAAAGTTTCAGGAATGTTTACTGGATTGAATTCCTTTAATATAACAATACCAGGAACATTTTTTGGTGTTTGGTATTTTTGTGATGGTGTTATGTCAAAAAGTCAAAAAGACAACATGTGTCAAAAAGTATCCAGACAGGCCTCCTAATGGGTGAATTCAACTTTTTTAGGTGCACCCATTGCCGATTCAGGTGTTCAATTGTGCACCCCATACAACAGCATTGCCAAAAGAAGTGGCACTCAGGAGCAGCTGTGCATGAACCCAGCATCAGCTACAGAGGAAGGTCCCAGCACTGGGCTGTGGAGAGGTGGAACCATGAACTCTGGAGTGTTGGAGCTCCGCCCGTGGGAAGAGTTAGAGTGGAGTTTGTGATCCAGAACTAATGGTCCATCATCAGTACGTGACGTTCCTAATGCTCTAATGGATGAATGCAATCAAACCGTCAATGCAGTGTTTCTCCATCAAGTGTCTTCCCAGAAGGGTAGATGTTACTCCAAATAGTAACTTTTCAGGAGAAAGAAAAAGCCACAGTTAATGTATAATGGAAGTTAATGTAGAATATTCTTTCACAATAATATTAAACCACGTCTCTTGATCAGTTCATTATGGAACTTGTAAAGGACACCTGATGTGTCCAAATGATAAAAAAGCACAAAAAAAGACCTGTGGAATGAGTTAAAGTGGCGTTCGTGATCCAGAATTAATCGTCCATCATCAGTACCTGACGACACTAAAGCAGGGGTGTGGAACTCCGGTCCTGGAGGTTCGTGGTCCAGCACGTTTTGGTGATTTCCCTGCTCAGAAACACCTGGTTCACCTCGCCAGTTAATTGTCAGGTTTAGTGAATGTGCTTGAGGAGGAGAACCATCAAACTGTGCTGGACACCAACCCTCCAGGACCGGAGCTTGACTCCCCTGTTCTAATGGATCAATGCCCGCAAACCCGCAATGTGATGTTCCTACATCTAGTGTCTTCCCAGAATAATAGAAAATGTTACTGCAGCAAAATGAAGGCTGAGACTGTTTTCTCCTTTTCCAGTGAAGATCCCATTGACGGGACGTGTGTGTTCTTGTCAGGTGGTCCGAGCGCCGGAGCGTTGATGGTAATAGTGGTGGCACTCAGAGGCTCTAAAGCTGAGCTGATTGAGCCGTCAGCCTCCAGCCCCACAGATGGCTCATTTACAAATGCAGCGGCTCACGTGCTCCACAGCGAAATCAGCACTCTGATACTTCACTTCCTGTCTTCTCTCCAAACTCTCACTCGTCCCTTCTCTCTTTCACTCCCTCCATCTTCCAGCTCTCTCTCTCTGACTAACTCACTCCCACTCCCACTCCCCTCTCACTTTCTGTCTTCTCTCCCTCTCTCTCTCCCTCTCTGTCCCCTTTCTCATCTTCTGCCATTTCATCTCTCTCTCTCTTTCTCTAGCACTCAAGTCAAGTCAAGTCAAGTAGGTTTTTATTGTCATTTTGACCATATACACACAGAACACAGTGAAACGAAACAGCGTGCCTTCAGGACCATGGTGCAACACAAGCAGAAACAGAACAGAGCAGAACACCACAAGACCACAAGTGCAGACAGGACAAAAGTGGATGAGGAAAACACAAGAGCAACAGTACAGCTGGACAAGACAACTTTTAGTGCAATCTACAGTAGCTACAGCCTGGATGAATGTATACAGTATTTTGACAGGTACTGTATTCTAGCTGCAGAGAGTTGTGTGCAAAAATGCAAAGTTATGTGTAGAACAGCGTTAAACAGCAATAAATACTGTGCTGTTTAACGCTGTTCTATTGTGCTTTCGCTCTCCCCTTTCTCATCTTCTTCTCTCTCTCTCTCTCTCTCTCTCTCCTACTTTTACATTTTTCATTCATTGTTGGCTCTCTCTCTCCAAAGCATCACCTTTGCTACATTATATTCTTTATCTTCATCTTCATTTATTGACACCTCTACCAAATATCATGAATATACCAGAACATGTTATACGTTACCTTGACATGCACAGAATAATTTGCTTCCCATTTACGGCATTCTCTCCATCTAGGAATTTGCATTCCCATTCCCACCTTTTGCAAGGGTTCATAACAACTGCCCTATACATGTAACTCTTATGCTGTCAGCGCCAGAAGGAAACCATGTACAGAACGAAACCATGTCCAAAATGTTCTTTCACAGTAACATTAAACCATTTCTGTTGATCCATTCACCATGAAACTTATAAAAGATACTTGATTTGTCCAAACACAAAAAAAGACAGCAATAAGGATTTTGTCCAAAGGAACGACACTTGCTTTCACGTTTATTATAAATGGCAGTCTCTTATGCTACATGCCAAAAAGCCGTGGACAATACTGACAACAAGCTTCCAGGTCCTTCCTCCTACCACTCCACTGCACTCCAAAGACTTTCCCCACAGCGGAGGAACCCGTGTTCACAGATATGCAGAGTTATATATATATAGGTGTGTAAATCAAATGCATAGCAAAATGAAAACAGCCCCAGATTGGTAAGTGTTAGGAGCGCCAACATCTGTCACTCTCCTGTGCAGTGTCAGAGGCCAAGCTGAAGGTGAAGAAACATGAGATGGTGATGCTGCTGATGGTGGTGATGATGCCACCTGATCCACTGTGTGGTTTCTTTTCAGTGCCTCACACACACACCTGCTATTGAGAACCCTTCAGTCTCCCACGGGGTCCCTATTTCTGAGAACACACCACTCAATCCAGATAATAACCCAGTGTGTGTGTGCTTGTGTGTGTCGAGAGAGAGAGAAGGAGATGGCTGACCATCTTCAGGCCTTGGACTAATGACTCAATAAAGCCTCAACAGTGTCCCCACTGCTCTCTACTTCTTACTGCATCTCTCTTATAAAATTTATAAGAACATCCATAAACCCAAACACGTTCTCCCAGCTGCAGTTAATGGATCTGCCAGCTTCCGCAGCTCGAACTCTAAACTCTTTTTACCACTGGATGTGAAAGCTGGGGGAGGTGAACAGGGAGCGAGAAGAGGGGATGATTTTCTTTTATATTTTTAATGATTGTTTAATCAGTTCTGGTAACACTTTGTTTGGATGGTCCACTGCAGATGCTTTGTGGATGCTCACCTTGATTCTCACTGACGTAGATAAAATATCCAATATTTAACATTTGTACAGTGACCTTGCAATAAGCCTTAATCTTGGTCTTAATCTTGATTCTAATCGTAACTCTGATCCTAATCCTATCTACACTCCTACCGAGAATCGCTGGGGGAATTGATTGGCACCACAGAGATGGGTGTAGAAGTAGATATGCCAAATGCATTCTAGGTATTGTAGTGAGAGAACACTGGAGAATGAAATTCGAAATTAATATGAAACTGTAAAACTGAGGTATGCAATGTTGCACTTCAGAACACTGCATAGCTCAAAATACAGTGTATTTAGCTTTAGTTTTAGGCAGGAGTTTTATCATAGAAGACTATGTAAAGGGTGGATAATGGTTTACATTTTTTATAAATGACAAGAGAATTTTTTAATAATAGGTTTCTAATGTTTTCTATGGCAACAACATTTTAATAATGTCATTATAATACATTTGGTCACTGATATCGTCACATGAGGTGAATTTACATCACATCCTTTGCTGCCAAACAGCTGAATTCCATATTCAACCATTTTTCCCCAGTTAACTGTGGATCATTTCTGTTGGTCTACTGGTTGGTATTTCAATGCAATATGACATTATATGCCCAAAAACGTGATCATTTTCATCAGCGATATCATGATGAGTGTGGTTGTACCTGAGGCTTTTAAACGGTTCCCCTAAGTCAAGAGGAAGGTTCTTTTTTGCCATATGGCAGCGTGGTGTCTCTCTCCTCTCCACTCTGTCCCACTTGGCCCTGCCAAACGCTGTCCAATCACATCTCCAATTGCCTCAACAACTTCAGGCTAGTGCACACCGCTCCAGACTGATTTCTTCCAACCTCTCGACATCTCTGCTCCAGAGGAGAGGCACTCTCTCTCTCTCTCTCTCCCCTCTCCCTCTTTGTTTCTCCCTCCATCTCTCTCGGCTGGAGATGCTCTTCTGGAGAGCCAATGATTAAAATTTGACCCTTGACTGGGGGTGGGGGTGGCTAGCGTCTTCAAGTCCTCATTAGAATCCTCGCGCTATTGATCCGCGTGGCACAGGATTGCGAAGAAGTTGGTACATCAAGTAAATAATAGCATGTTTTCTTCTCCATTCTCTTTTTTTCTCTCTCTTCCTTTCTCCTTTTCCTTTTCTTTCTCTCTTTTTGAAGCCTCCTCTCGTCCGTCGAGTGGAGTCCTCTTTCATTGTCTTCGCTCGGAAACAGAGGCGCGAGGGAAGGCATGAATAAAACAGGTTCCTTTTCTCATTCAAATGTATGCGAGTGCCAGAGGTTATGGATGTGGTTTCAAATGTGATCACCTAAAGTCATAATTGACAGATTAAAATGCAAAAAAAGGAGGGGAGGTGGTGGGGGGGAGGGTTCTTTTTGGCTAGCGGAAGTAGCACATATCTGGCAGGTGTTGGGGTCTGTTCTCCTCACCTCACACCGCACACACACACACACACACACACACACACACACACACACACACCGACACAAACACACTCGCACACATTCGCACACTCAAGCCTCTTTTCTCCTCCAATAACCCTGAGCACTCAGATGCCACTTGCAGTGTGCGAGCCAAAAGACGTTTGGAGTGTTCACTTCAAAGCTGGGTGGATTATATTCGCATACAGTGTATCCTGAGGGAAACCTTTGAAGGAAAACTTACAGCCACAGAGCTGGTGGCCACCGAGAGTGTGTGTTTGTCTGTGTGTGTGTGTGTGTGTGTGTGTCTGTGTGTACTTTGTTTGTTTGGCTAAACCCATTTCACTCCAAGCTCTTGCCATCAAGCTGGTGGGTCTGAGGCTCAAACGCCCTAACTGCTCTCATGGCAAGAGAGAGGAACCTGGAGAACTTACAACCTTCGCTCGCAGGGAATTGAGTTCAGCCTGACTTTCGAGAACTTTTTTGGATAAAAACTGGGCTTCTTACGTTTCAGTCGCTGAGGATCAGCGTCAATATATTCATGTCATAAGTGAATTTGCAATATGTTAGGCACCTTTAACCAAAAGCTTCTACAGCCCTTAAAGTGATAAAAACAAATAGTACCACTTTTTAATAAGACTACCCTTATAAAGGGTTTATAAATGATTTATGATCAGGTTGTTAATTAGATTGTACACAGTTTATAAATCATGAATAAGTAGTTAAACAAGTTTTATCAGTCGTCGTACATTGATGCAGGCTCACTGTTTGGCAAAATCTTGTGTTTTAATGGTAGCAGCATGTTAACAAAGACCTGATGAAGATGGCAGTTTAATATTCGGCCTGAGAAACGGACAAGACAAGCAACCAGCAAGATCTGAGATCTCGCCAAATAGTGACCTTGCATTAATGTATGAGAACTGTTATAACTTGTTCATTAATGATTATAAACTGTCTAAAACATAATGAACAACCTGATTATGCATCCTTTATGAACCCTTTATAAGAGTAGGCTTACTAAAATGTGGTACCAACAAATGATTACATTTATTTGGACTGTAATAGAACGGTATCTGTATTCTGTCAACATTGTATTTTTAAAAAGTTGTTTTTAGTTCCATTTTTTTAACGATAATAACTTTTACCTACTAAATTCAAAAGCAATGCTTGATAAAAATAATAATTATTAAAAAAAAAAAATAATAATAATAATAATAATAAACTTTATTTATATTTATATTTCAGTGCACTATTACATCTCTACTAAATATGCATTTAGAATACATTTTCATGGTAACCTTGGCAAAATTCTGCATTTGTGTTTCATTCAATTCTATTGCCTGTTACTGGAGAGCAGATTTCTTTATGTCATTCTTGAGTTCAGCTCTGTTTAAATCACTTGAATCAATTTGCTCAGTTTCTGAAATGGCCAACATTGTCTCAACTCATGAAAATGTTCATTCAGTTCAGTTCAGTCAAGTTTGGTAATACTGAGGTAAACTGATCATCACATTGGTTTATTGGGTTATTCAGGCTCTAGTAGGAACGTCAGTGTTGTTTGTTGAGTTCATCTTTACTGAGCGTCTAAAGATCGAACAATTCTAAACTTATTAATAAACATCTAACGATTTTAAATGTATTAAATGACCCTTAATCGTTTTCTCGTACATATTTATTACTTTAGTGAGTCAGTATTTTTAAAGTATTTGCAGAGATAACAGAATGTCATATTGTGCCTGAACCCACATAAGCAAGGCTGTTACGTAGTTGCCGATTTAAGTATGCAGTATTCTGGTTTATACAAGGTTCCATTATTTAACTACATCCAGCGCAAAACTTTAGACACTAAACATGCTTCAGTTACTTTTGGGGTGACGAGAAAATTGTTTTCAACTGAATTTTTTGGACACATTTGCTTGAATCACAATAAAATCTTAATAAATGACCCCGTTTTTGCAGCTCTTCCCTGCTTTGGCACTGCAAGTGTGCGACTGTTATACGGGGAGGTGAGGAGTCGGCAGGTTTCTGAGCTGAGGCTTGGTGGGATCTCCTTGGTTGAGCAGTAACAGGATTTTCTCATTGTCCTGGAGGTTCACCTTAAATCTGCGGGGCTCGATTAGCGGATCCGGCGCTCTCCGAGGTGCTACGCTCTAGCATTTACCCTTTCCATTGTGGCGGCCTCTCGATAGAGGGTAGGGATGTGATTTGTGTGGCTTGTTTTCTTTCGCTTTGTGTGTGAGTGTGTGTGTGCGCGCATTCCTTTTCTGCTATCAGCTGCCTGGCTTTTATTCTCCGAGGTAAATAAAAAGAAGTGTTTTGACTTTGGTCTCTTTAAAGGGAAAAGAATCGGCTCTGACCCGGAGAGGGACACAAGCAGCAGCACCGCATGGGGTGCGAGGCGGGCGACGGTAAAGGGAGGCCTTGGAGGGGTGTGTGTGTGGGGAGGGGACAGATTTCCACCAGATGAGGAGTGACACCGGGGTCAAAGGTTAATTTGTGTAACAGGCAAATTTGCATACAAATGACAAACGACGGAATTTCTCCAGTTTCCTGCCCCAAACTTTCAATGTCATCCACATCAAGCAGGCCCATCTCCTCCGGCCGCACCGTTTGAGGAATATTCATTACTTCTGAAGCCGGGCCACCTTGTTTCACATTAATCTCCTCCGCAGGTCAATTACTTCGTTTGCTCAACTTTATCAGCGCTGCCATTCACTTTCCCGACCGCCCTCCCCCCGATCCCCCCACCACTCTCCACCACTTGGGCTCTTTGTAGCTTTTTATAATGTGTTCTTATTGGCTTTCTTCATAGAAAGAGGATAAGCTTTTTAAACACCACAAAGGCACAGTAACTCTGTTCTCTCAAACAGTTTTGAAGACATAAATGAATTACTGTGAACGGAAATACATCCAACACCCCCTCCCAACTCAGCCCACCCCCCACTCTCTCTCTCTCGCTCTCTTTCTCTCTCTCTCTCACTCACACCACCCAATAACTTCTTAAGAGATTTCTGCTGAAGCTGGTTCTCCTAGCTCATGATTGGATTGATTGTTTTTCTAATCCAGGGAAAATTACTCCCTAAAAGGGTCATATAATCACCGCCAAACGTGTGGCACGACAGACTTGAAGTGACTTTTTTTCCTTCCACCATATTTCCTGTGTGTGTGTGTGTGTGTGTGTGTGTCAGGGTGAACTCACTTTGCTGTGCTTCATCGCTCCCCTCTGTAAGTATGTTTAGTGCATTCCCAGTAGAGTTGCACTACAAGGTCTTGGATTTCCGTTTATTTCATGCTTGCAGCCAGCTTGGGTGGGCACTGATCATGGCCTGCATCTCCAAAAATGCTGTAAATATGAGTTGAGCATTACTCTCACAATCATACCACATTTGTTTTTACACCATCTAGAAATACAAGCTGTCCATTGCAGCTTCAGCACTGATCAAAATCCTAAAGTCTACCAAGAGCAGGACTGGGATTGTATGAAGTGTTCCTCATAATAATATCATGTTGGAATGATCACAGTCTTTGGTATAATCACTCTAATTATATCTAAATATGTATAAAGACATTGATGAAACTTTCCATGGGAACTTTAGTTCAAGATTTTTGGAAATATCAACATTAGCTCATGTGAAATGCCTTCACACTTTAATCTGGTCACAACAGAATCAGATTAAAAATGCTGGATAATATTTTGCTACATTAGCAAAGAGTTGCTCCTGTAGTTTCTGAGATGTGAAGCCTTCTTACGATGATACAATGGAGCCTAGGCTACTTTAATTCTCTTACTGTTCACATTATAGTGCTTTGGAGAAGCTCAAGCTGTCAGATATTTCAATCTGTTTGATGAAATAGTAGAAATGGTCTTTTTCCACGGAGGAAAAGATTGTGCTGTTGAACAAATTCTTATCTATCATCATCCAAACAGTCTGTTTGCTGCAATGACCACTCATTTAAAAAAAATCATGTTATACTTGTAATCTCTTGTGGAGATTTATGGTCATTCAGAATGTCTTAATGTGAAATGGTGTATTATAGAGAAACTTACTAACTGATTTCTTTACATTGGTGAAAAGAATTAGGTGACACAAGGCAAATATAACAATATTACTTATTATTCAAGGCCACTACCACAGAACCGACACATGTCTTTATGTAACGTAATTGTAATGGTGGTAAATCTGAAAGAAAAACATTTTCTTTTAGAACTATTCTGTCTCACCATACTCAGCATGCAGCTCCCTACCATGATTTTATTGTAAAAATATGGTTTACGCCAAAATCCTTTTTCAAAACTATCATAATTGCTGCATAATTGAAACCATTTCATGCAATTATCTTCTGTGAAGTAACTTATAGAGGCATCAAACTCCCCAGCCGTCTGGTTCCATTCCACCCCTGTAAATAATTCTACTTGGTGTATTTCTATATAGTGGGGGATTTCACATCAGTTCACCACTGTGAAGGACTTTGTTGATCCTAACTATTAAATTCCTCAGTAATTTGCAAAAATCAGTGGAATTACTTTGCATATGTATCAAAAATAAGTAGCTTTTATATAAAAAATATTAAAGCTGTTAATATGGGAAATAAAGGCAGCTCAGGTTGATGTGTGATGGGTACTAAGTGCGTTTCTAGAAAAGTGCATTTCTTATTGCCGCCTTCTACCTCCTATTTAGCTTCTTTTATTAACTTAAAAGGTCTTCATCCAGGTGGCAGTTTGTCCAAGTGAAGAAAATCCTTGGTAGATATGGAGGTTAGAGATGTGTTAATTGGATGAAATCAAATTCAGAATAAAGTACAAAGGTGTCGAGTGGGTTTTAACGAGAGGTGGGTGGAGGGTTGGTGGGGGGCTGGTTTTGGAGTCTATGGGGCAGGAGGGATTCTTCTGAACTGTTGTTTGGTTCTTTATGCAGAAAGAGCCTTTGTGAATCAAACTCTTGATCCTGCATAGACAGGAGGAGGAATGGGTATTGATCTGCGGTGGGGGTAGACCACGGGCCTTTTATCAGCGGACTCACCTTCCCCGGCGCTCAGGAAGTCCCAGGCCGCTCGCTCCCCTGGCCAGCGGCCGGAGATTACCGCACGTAACCTACACACCCTAATGAGCTATAGGTGCTAGAGTCTGTCTAATTAACCGTGATCAAAGATGGGCGCTTAATCCCTAAACAAACCTGACTATCTGAATACGCTATGAGAGCGAGAGACTTCAAAAAGAACAGAGGGGGAAAAGGAGGGCTAAACTTTTTTTTTTTTACGCCTTGTACTTTTTAATGACATGCAGTCATTTAAGTGGTCTTTGAGGCCGCAGGTTTAGTAAGTCTCTGCAACCTGAGTAACTCAGAGAAAACTTTTGCCACGATTGATGGTGATTCTAATCAGAGAGTAAAGTGCGTATTTGCTCAGAAGAACCCACTTGAATAAATACAAAAAAAGAATGACTCTAATAAACACTTTTCAGGACTGAAGATACATGACCCAGATTCCTACATAATTCATTTCCAGGATGGATGGATGGGAGAAGGGGGTGTTGCAACAGTCAGCTACCAAGCAGAGACTACATGGTGGGGTACTTTACTGTTACAAATCATACATTATTTCTACACTCTGTCACTAGCGTGGGATCTCTTGCGTAACTGGGGTGGTACCCCCAAGGGCAGGCCTCGGTAACTTTAGTTACGAAACCGTAATTCTAACATTTAGGCAGATGGCTAATTAACCCAACTGTCTTTGAAAGTCAGAGAACTGGGGTGGCATTCTGGCCCAAAGTCACCAGCAACGATCTTAAACTTGTTTAGTCTGGTGTATCTCTGCACCTCAAATGTTAATATTAATACATTCTAAAACTTAATATTAGGCATTTTCACCATTATCACAAGCAACTACTATGGTTGTCAGCTAAACTCACACACTTGAGAAACAACTAAACAGCTGTAATTTGAGAAAGAACTAATAATCTTACCTAGAAAGCCTTTTTGTCAGTGCCAGAGTCACTTATGCACTATATCAGTATTTTTATATTCAATTAATATCTGTGCTTTGTGAGGGCGTGCCACTGGATTCCATAGCATCGGTCACTTCAATATTCGCACTGATGTCTATCAATGTGGTGTCACATAACTGCAGCGTCCGAGCCTGTGGCGATTTCCCAATGCACTCCAGCCCTAATGCCCATTTCACACCCTTAATGTGCATTTGCACAGCGTACACCTCTCCCAGACCCTTACACACACACACACCTGCAGACAGAGTGTGACCTTTCCTCATCAACTGCAGCCAATCAATTAGACACATCATCAGAGATGGAGTGGGGGAAATGGGGAATGACACACCTGTGACAGACACACACACACACACACACACACACACACACACTCACACACTCGCAAGACACTCTTCGATCCCTGCCTTTCTGTTTCAAACATTCCAGCCTGCAAGCGAGGATGATCCCTAGCATGAACAATTCACCTTGTTTTCATGAAATCTGATCCATCTCAGGTGAAACAGTGCCTAAAACGTTACAGAGGCCAGCAGAAAGTAGCCCTGCAGCGGTGAAATATGACCACACTTTATGACCCCCATAGCCTAATTAATATGTTTTATTATAAGATCATAACATGCTTTAATTTACTATGAGAGAAAATTAGTGAGGGGGGCTCGTTCATGGGATCGTAACTGGATATAATGGGGGTCATAGCTGAACTCACCCGCTACATTACAACGTATGATGATAAATATGGGAGAGAGGGTTGGGGAAGGTAAATTTCTATCTTTAGCCCAAACTCTAAGCAATTAATCCATGTGTGAATCTGTCCCTTTTCTCAAGATCCCTCAGAATGGAGTGATGATAATGTGAGGCGTACAGTGGATTGGATATCACAGCCGTTCTGTCTGATCTTGTCTCATGCTTTTTTACTTGTATGCTGTGATCGCGTCATTAATGCTCTAATGCTGTATTAATATTCTCATTATCACCGGTGGGTGAGGTGTAAATGATGCTGCTCATATGCAAAAGCCGTGCAGAAGTCTTAGGACACCTGAGAAAATAGATCAGTTTATTGGAAGCTATGAATCTGGGCAGTAGGTGTTTATTTGCTCGTAAGCATATAAACAAACATGCTAACATTAGAATAAATACAAATAAATATTAATGCAGTGAATTGTGTCACTTTTTTGTGAAAAAATTGTATTTCATTTTTAACATTTGACTAATCAACTAGATGTTCGACACTGGGGTAATTTGACTTTTATTGCACGACACTTGGGTGATATTACGATCGCATGCTCAGAGTGAGTTTCGGCATTGAGTTTCAGTTAATGTGTGTTATTTTGAGTACTGGTGTTAGCTCACAAATAGTATGAATTTCGAAAATAGACTAAACATGCCAGAGGAGTAGAGAAAAAACATGTAGCGTCTTGTAGCAACGTCTTCAGGCTGATTTGTCTGAAATAGGATACATAGTATCTATATGCCATTAACAATGAGCCTACGAAATGTACATGCCATCTGCATTATGAAAAATCCACACCTTCTCAGATCATCTGACCAGGATACAGGAAACAGGTCTCAGCCTGAAATCTGATACGTATATCACACACGGCCCCCACCCCCGGCCTGTCCCATTCCATATCATCCTCCATATCATCCTCCTTAGCCACGCGACCCCTCCCTCCCCTCTCACTCCCCTACAGGAACCCCCTGGGCCTGGGGACGAAAATCGGTCTTGCAGGTGTAGCTTTACTTTGAGACCATCTGATCATCGTGCCTTTGTGTGTGCGTGTGTGTATGTGTGTGTATGTGTGTGTATGTGTGTGTGTGTTTTTTTCTGTGCCGTTGTGCATTAAGCACGCTCATGTCCAAAAAGAAAGGCCTGACCTAAATATGGCTGAAAGACACAACATGTGACCTGCTTGGAGCTGGGTGATGTGGCCTAGAGCCATGCCCCCTCTCGCCCTCTCTCTCCCTCCCTCTCTCTCCCTCTCTCCCTCTCTCTCCCTCTCTCTCTCTCTCTCTCTCTCTCTCTCTCCCTCCCTCCC
>JBBPCX010000114.1:1011783-1044029 GCA_037974365.1 Hydrocynus forskahlii | reverse complement strand
TTAAACACTTCAAGCTGTAAGATAATGATGGTTATATAAGAGCAGCTGCATGCTGGTGTGATAAGCTGTATGTTTTAGGTCCAATGTATGCATGATCAGATTAGTCGACTAATTGCTAAAATAATCGGTGACTAGTTGACCATCAAAATAATCGTTTGTGGCAGCCCTAGTCTGCTATAAATTTGTTGCATTTTTGGAAAACGTCAGCGAGCGTCTGCTGCCTGGTGTCTTTTTCCGTTTGCTAGCATTTCCTGGTACACTTTGTCGTGAAATCTCTGCAGGGGCTTGATTAAATTTGTTGTATTGTACGTCGCAACCGTACTTCCACCCCTCGACACTCTGGCTTTACACACATTGCAAGTAGCCATCTTGCTTTTCGGCGTTTCCAAACTCTAGTATCTCCAAACGAGCAACATTTTGTTCAAAACAAGGCTCGCTCAGACTGAAGTTGCCGCAGGTTCATGGTATGGGGGCTGCGATGCTTCTCGTATTACACAGCGTCGAGTTTAAGGTCTAGCACAAGCTTCGAACTGGAATACAGAGATCGTGGCTGTCCAACCGATAGGCCTATTTGATATCGGATTTACGGCTATATCGGACCCGATACCGATATCATATCAGATTGGGCCCATCTCTACTTATTATCATTATCGAGTTTGAAATTTCAGTATAGTGACAAGCCTAGTATGTTATTTCTGTGCTGTTACCGTGTTGGTCGTAGGCGTGTATGCTGTTTCTGTGCTGTTAAAGTGTTGCCGTAGGCATGTATGGAGATATACCGGCATTTCAAGTTTAGCGTGGCTGGGTGCTCGCCCCGCGGACCAACGCGGAATGGCTGTGCTCATGGGACCGATGCACCAGTTCTGCGTGGAGGAGAGCTTCGTCACCAGCCACGTTCGATAGGTCTGGGGGAGCTGAAGGTCCATGTAAAATTTTGTGGCGCTAGGTTGCTCCCCGGCCAAACTAAGGGGCAAAATGCTCTATGACAGCCAGATCGGGACTCTTCTTATTTTTTCCTCCGTAGAGAGCCAGGGGGAGAGCCTCGGTCCTCCAAACCACTGTATGCTACTAAACAGATCCCAGGGGATTACATTTCATAGATAAGGCTAAACAGTTGTTTTGATTACGTTTGGCCATGATAAAATCCCATTTTATAAATCCTAACATTAGCTAAGCCAGGCTAAGATAGCAAAGCCAGGCCAAGCTTGCAAAGCCAGGCTAAGCTAGCAAAGCTATGCATTCCTGTGTTCAAGTCAGCCTCCAAACAATGTTTTGGCTAAATGTAGGCACTACCTAGATCATTGTTAGCTCTTTAGTTAACTTTTCTCTTACTTTGGAGGTTTCCTAAAGAAACCCACCTCAGTTTATAGATCTTAACCTTAGCCAAGCTAGGCTAAGCTAGCAACAATGTTTTGACTATACATAAGGGCTAAAAGAGATTTTATAATGGCAGAATATGTCAAAACTTGTTCAGCCTTACTAGGGTTTGTCATTCGACAGATTTTGAGCAGGGTGTCCGCGGGGTTTTCAAAAGTAATAAAAGGTGATAAATCAAAATTGCCAAATTTAAGGCCATTAAAAGTGTTACATTCGGTTTTAGAGATATTATTTTTTCAAAAAATAGGTATTATTTTTTCAGATTATGAGGTTTCCTATTTTGAGTGAAATTCTCTGCTAAAGTTTGCGTTGGTCGTTTAAACGTAGGCTTTAGTGTATCTGGGCACCAGAGATGAGGACTCCAGTCTGAGATTCAGACTCGAGTCACACTTAAGTCGCACAAACAAAGACTTGTGACTTGACTGGAGACTTTGTGACTCGTGAGTCATAACTCGTAAACAATGTCCATTTCATGGAAATTTTTATTTATATCTCTCACTATTTCCAACGACCCCTCGATTGCCATAATCCAGAGTTATTAGCCAAAAATCGTTCACCTCGCCCCGGTGTTCCATTATTTTTGTCCGAGGTGAGCGGTTTTCGGCAAATAACTCCAGATTGCTGGAGGGCTATTAGGTTAAACGAGGGGTCATTGGAAAGATGTCACTGAGCCCTATCTAACTGTGAAGTTTCACATTTTGAGTGCGAGATATATTTTTCATATTTAACATTTAGATTTAAGATCATGTTGGTGAGGGGATATCACAGCATGCAGTCCAGCCCCCTGCAAAGTAACAGCCAATTGTAATCACGGGGCGTGGCCAATTAGCATATCTTCTAAACATTATAGCCGAACATTTAAAGCTCAAATATCCCACATTTAGAGTTGCCATTTGTAAAGTGAAACATTTAGATTTAGAGCGCAACATTTAGTTTTTTAGAAAGCAACGCAGAGTCCTGGACAAAGTCTGTGCCATTCTTGAAAATGATGCCAACAAGTTGGCCGAGGAGGCAGAGGGGAAGGCTGGGTCAAAATGGCCCAGCTAATCACTAAGCCCAATACGCTTAGAAGGAGAAGTTACAGCCCAAAATCTCCGGTGACCCAATCAGGCGCTCCGGCTTTGACTGACAATAGCTCGGTCCACTTATCCTCTAGCCGAAATTTGCATGTACAGCCGTGTAGCCAATCTAAAGACCTTTCCAACGATATGTCATTTGTGGGTTTGGCTTCTCTCTGGGCTTATAAATACGGCGAGATCTGATCTGAGATCAGAGGCGCCTGTGAGTCTGGGGCGAGCGTTTGGATTTATAAGTCAATTTTTTTGCTCAAACCAAGGAAAAAACACTCAGAAGACCATACCGAAGTTATTTCAGAGTGTTTTGAGGACATTTGATGGGGATAATTGTCCAGCGGATACGATTTGTCATGGGAAATAGCAGAGATGCTCCGAAGAGACGCACCGAAGAGGCTCTCCGGGAGCGCGCAAGTCCGAGCTGAATTTCTTCAAAAGTAAGCGACTGGGAATTATGACACTTCACTTTATAAGTGTGTATAAGCTGGCTGGATGTGATAAGTGCTTTCGATTTGTTTTGGAGTTGTTTTATTGTGTTTTAAACGAGTTTTGTCGTGTTTTGTGGCTTTATTTACGTTCAAATGCCCACGGGTCAAGCGGTGGGCGGGTGGAGTTGACTTGCTCGGACATTCCTTTGGAAGTGTCTATAAGCTGGCTGGCTGTGATAAAAGTGCTGTCGAGTTTCTTTGGAGTTGTTTTATTGTGTTTTGAGTGAGTTTTGTCGTGTTTTGTGGCTTTATTTACGTTCAAATGCCCATGGGTCCGGCGGTGGGCGGGCGGGCGCACAGTCCGAGCGAGTTGACTCAAGGTGACTCTTCGAACAAGAATGAATGGCAGAGAAGCCTGTGTTCTTCTTTTGAGCTAGAACTTTGAACATAAGTTCACAAGACCTGTGGCTATTGATATCCGTTGTTTTAAAAAAAAAATCCTTGGACCTGGACAATAGCGATTGCTGATTCTAAGAGTGCTCACACACAAGCATTACATACTTCTGGATTTTGTCCTGTTTTGCTCTTTTTCAAATAAATTGGCATATGTTACTTCTCTGGCACATGAAACTTCAGAGTCTTAGCTTTGAAATGAGACCAACCGCAAACAATAATAACTTTGTATGACGGAATTGTGAGCTTTATAAAGTTTTAATGCAGAATCCAAGATGGCTGCCAAAATAGGGAGTGGGAGAGAAGTTAAAAACAGTGGCTAAAACATGTCACAGTCTGTAGAGCCCTCAAATGTGGGGGTAGGGCGTTCCACAGCCGTGGGGCAGTGCAGGAAAGGCCCCATCTCCAGTGGTGCAGGAGTCCTGTGAGGGATGAGAAGGTGGGTGTTGGTGGAGCAGAGAGTGCGTGAATTACAGTGGGGGGAGTTCCTTTAAGTATGATGGCGTATTACCATGCAGAAATTTGGAAGCTGAGCAGGGCAGAAACAGGAAGGCAGAAACAGGAAGCCAGTGAAGTGAACGGAGCACAGGGGTGATGTGCTCATGCTTCCTCACTCTCCTCAGGACCCTGGCAGTGCTTTTCTGAACATACTGAAGTTTTTGTATGTTCTTGCCAGGAATCCCGATAAAAAGCATGCTACAGTAGTCCAATCTTGAAGAAACAAAGGCATGCACTAGTATTTCTGCATCAGAGGGGGAGAGTGTGGGCTGGAGTTCAGCAATATTTCTGAGGTGGAATTTTTCTGCAAATGTGCTTGATTTGACTTTCAAAGGTGAGTTGAGGATCAAAAATAACACCAAGGGATATGTTCTGACCAGAGAAAGAGATGTTGAAGATTTTTTGTTGTTGAATTTGGTGTGGAGTGCCAATGTGAATTACTTCTGTTTTTGAATTGTTAAGATGAAGGAAATTTTGCTTCATCCATGCCTTTATCTCCTCCAGACAGACTAACTCAGATCTGTCCGTGATGTATGACTGGAACCAATCCAGGTCAGTGCCAGTGAACCCTGCCAGGTGTTGTATGCCGTGGAGGAGGATTTGGTGGTCGACTGTATCAAAGGCTGCTGACAGATCGAGAAGGACGAGGAGAGAGGAGCCACGGTCTGCAGTGATCAGCAGGTCTTTTGTGACCCGGATCAGGGCTGTTTCAGTGCTGTGTGCGGAGCTGAAGCCAGATTGAAATTTGTCTAGAATTTTATTGTCATGTAGATGTCCCTGAAGATGAACTGAAACCACTATTTCCAGGTTGGAAATGGGCCTGTAATTTGCCAGGTCTTGGGGGTCCAGGTTGGGTTTTTTAAGGAGGGGTTTGATTAGCCTGATTTCGGAGTGGAGGGAACATGACCAGACTGCGGCAATGAAGAGCAAATCGTAGATCGGACAAAGACGGTGTGTTGGCGTTGCATGGCACCTGTAGGGTACGTGTGCGGAAACGCATCAAATATGACCACGCATTTTCGACAACATCACCCAGATGTGAAAATAATCACAGGAGAGAGGCAAAAAAATCCCTGAGTCCAACTGCTGCTCCTTAAGCTTCACCTCCATTTTCCAGACTGCAGTACCCAACTTTAAAAGCTCACAGCTCCCTCATACTTCGGTGCTTTTGCGTGTGGTTGGTCTCATTTGAAAGCTAAGACCCTGACATTTAGTGTGCAAGAGAATACAGAAATGTACAACCTACTGCCACAAAGTAACAAAGAATGGAATAAAGGATTTAACATAAACACTTGCCAAACTTCTTTGAATTCAGCAGAGCCTTATCCTCCTGGCATTGTAAAGGGGGCTGAAACACCTTTAGGTCATAGCCACAGGCCTTGTAAACTTTTGTTCCAAAATTATACTGTTTTAGTATAGGCAGACATTTGGAGACTCCAAAGGACCTTTCGGTTACCACTTCAAAACCACTTCAGCTGTATTCATTATCTTGGTCTATAATGAAAGACAACCCTTTGAGGTGTCTTGTGCACTGTTATGAGCCCCTTTGACTTGTCATAATCCTTCGTATATGAAGAGAAGACTTGTCATAAGTGTGTATTTTTGGAATTGCTGTTTAGAATAGGTCAAGGACATTTCTACTGTGTGCAAAGTACATTTTTCATTTGTGCAAAATAAAGAAATATAAAATCTAAAACTATAAAATTTAAAACTATAAATAAAATACAAATAGAAAATAGAAAAACTACAAATAATAAAATATCTAGAGAAATAAACAACTATTTACAAAATATTTACATATAACATTACACAACTATTTACAAAATATTTACAAATAACATTACATATTTACAAATTCTTTGCATTGTGCCACAGTCTCTCTGAGACACTGCAGCTGTGGGAGTCTTTTGGTCACAGTTTGCACAGCTCGTCCTTCGTCCTCTGCAAAGTACACTCGCCACTGAAGCTCCGGCTCCAAGTCACTTTCAGATTCCCAAAAATAGCAAAATAAGTTTTATAACCCAGTCTCATTATCTAAAACCCTGCTGAAAAATATCAGGCACGAACCCATGTGACCACATGCAGTTAGTGTGTCCCCATCCCCCCAGACGCATGCACGCGCACACACACACTCACACAAAAGTAAAACTCCCCGGCGGTTTTATCACAATGTAGTCAACTTAATAGTTATAATATAACTAAATAATTTTATAAATCAGTGTCATAACTTCAGTGTACTCACAGCTCAAAATCCGGATCCTTCCCCGAGATGAATTCAGCGATGCCCACCGAGTCAACCGATTCGCCGAATCGCTTTCATTCTCCGACTCGATTTCTTCGTCTTCATCTCCAACAAAGCCTCCACCACCATGTGTTAGCTCTTCTTTGTCCTTTTTGCCATGTTTCCACAATGTAGGGGCAGAATTTCTAGTTAACCAGGTTGTTATGCTTTTCTAATCCTTTGTGTAAATATTTTTTATCTTCTGCACATGATAAGACATAGGTAGACATATAATAACGGGTCGTATGCTATTTTTTTGTGACCTAGGGCGTCTGGAACAAAGTGTCTGAACATTCTGTCTTTCCGTCTTCTTCTTGGTGTGTGCTGTTGGACCATAAATAGGAAAAGCAGAAGTAAGAAAAGGTCACTTCTTGGAAATCAAGGCAGGGGGGCAGCATCAGAAGAGTAAGTGAGAAAGAGAATAAAAGGCCATGTTTCTTGTCTGTAAGCAGCCATCTCTGTCAGACCGCCAACTAGGTGCTCTGAGTACGGATCGCTCTATTGCTGGCAATATAATTAACTTTGTTACTCTGATCTTGAGTCTTGAATTTTATTGGAGCACAGTAAATTTTTGCCGTAACGTTTGGTGTCACAGAGGAGTTCCACGGGTGATCAACCTGCGTGGGACCGAACTACCAAGGGCTGATCACCTCAGGAAGAAACTGCCTGATCCCGAACCTCCACGTTCTGAGAAGGGGGACTTGGTGTTCGAGTTCGCATGGTCGCCGACAACGGCAAGTTATGAACGTGACCATACCACGCGCTCCTAACAAATCTAAGCAAAAACAAAGTACTTTTTCATTTCCCAAAAGTAGAGAATGTAATGTTCAATCTCCTACCTTTGTTATGTCCACAGGACCCTTCTTTTGTGTTGAATGAGCTCAGAATTCGGGTAGCACTAGATCAATGGGTACCTTACGTGGGTGCAACCACACCATCTCTACGTCCAAAATGGGCGAGTGGAATGGGTATAACTTGAGCATGGGACATACTGATGTGTAGTGGCTCTGCAGTCCGTATCTTTTGGCGTCCACGCTTCCCATCAACTGGACTGGCTGTTGTGCTCCCATTCTGTTGCTTATGCCATTTAAAGTTATTGCATTGGAGGATCGCACGCCCAGTAATTTTAGGAAGAAACGATCCCTGCCAATGCCAGGGTCATCATTCGATCTGCAAGTTTACATAGACACAACTGGGGTCCTAGAGGGGTTCCCGATGAGTCTACAGCGCGTGATCAAATTGCTGCAGGGTTCGAGTCCTCATTGTTTTGGTGGGTTACTATCAATAAAAATGTGGATTGGATCAATTACATTTATTATAACCAGCAGCGTTTCTTCAGTTTTACTAGGGGTGCTGTGAAGGGCTTGGCCGAACAGCTCCATGGTGGTATGGCAAAATAGAATTGCCTTGGACATGCTTTTGGTGGAAAAGGGAGGAGTGTGTGTAAAGATTGGCCATTCTTGTTGTACTTTTATTCCAAATAACGCAAGACGAGCATTCTGGAGAACTGGAGGAATCAGTGTGAGTTGGTGATGTGCTAGTAACCTCTCCTGGCTCACCTAGTGGTCAGCTACGGGCCGCAAAGGTCCATCTGGCCGAAGATTGGCCGGATGCATTCCATTATTTCGGGTGTGACCTTTATCATGTGCTTTCTCTTACATGAGATACTGCTTTCATAGTATTATTTCATAAGTTTCCTTTTCCATAGTGTTTATTTTTAAGGTTCCTTTATTGATTGTGTTCTCTGATTACATATTTAACCACATATCCAATTACGTATATATCCATTTATGTACCACATAGCAATTCAGAGCATTTACCCATATACTCATTTACACTCTACTTACTTAACATGTATCTGCATATACTTATATATCTTTGTATGTTTGTGTTTTGCTCATATACCATTATACCTCATATACAAATATTTTCTGTTTGATTGATTTACATGTTTGATGTTAATCAAAAGGGGGGAGTGTGGGGGAAAAATTATTAGTTAACCTGTTTGCATTGATTTTATCCCATAGTTTGCAGTGTTGATTCTATCCCATAGTTTGCAGTGTTTATCCTCCACATATAATCAGTGTGCTGTGTACTATCTTATCAGTGTCTATCACATTTGTCTCTCCATCCTGATGTCTACTGGGGCTGTTTACCGCAAGGCCATAGATGGTATTGGTTACTACCTTAAATGGTATTGTTTAAGTGCAAGACCATGACTCACTGGCAATGAGGGGCTTGTGGACCCAGACATGTCTAGAAAATGTGTGAAAACATAAAAAACCTTGTTGATAGCTCGGTACAGAATGTGCAACATCGTCTGAACATGGGTCAAGCACATGGACAAAGGCACATGTGCTGAAACAATTCACTGACCCTAGATCAGAAATCAGGGCAGAGGTGACAGCATGACATCACACTGGAGTGGAAATAAAAAGCCCATGTAACTTGTCTCAGCAGCCATCCCTACTCAGAGCACTAACTTGGTGTACTGGGTTCAGATTGCTCTATTTGCCTGGCAAATATAATAAACATTTGTTGATTTGAAAACACTCTCTGATCTTGAGTCCTGCATCCGTGGAAAACAGGGAAAATCTACAACACACTGTAGGAGCTCTGGCAGCTGGTGGCTCAACATCTCATTTTCTCTTTTTTTTGTCAGCCATCCGCGCATCCACCTACGTTGATCTTTTCACATTCCTTTCATTCATGTGGTGGTGCTTGAGGTATTTTGTGAGATATGATGCTGCCAGAAAATGCGTGGTAGGATTTTACAGGTTTGCGAATAAATTACCGTAAATGACCACACGAATACAAAGTGCACCACTATTAGCTCCCAACAACCCAACTTTCATGTCCCACTTTCGTCAATACATTATCTGTTCCTCTAATGGCAGTGCAGGGTCGGTTGCTCCTTGACAGACAATAGGACATTGTTATGCCATGCTAATGCCAGCATATCACTCATTAGCCGCACACTGTAATTACAGATTTACTCAGCGGCAGTGCTACAGATTGACGTCCTCTGTGGAGCTCTGTCATCTAACAATGACAGTGACCTTCTGCTGGTGTCACCACGGCCATGATAAGGTCAGTCCCCAGCTGGAGTAACCGGGCTTTCTGAGCTCCATTTCTGATCCAGCATCAGAGTCTCTGCAAACTTTTTACACACACTCACAAACACAAGCGCACACACACACATTGCCATGGTCATGTAAAGAGGGATGGGAGGGGCCAGTCAGATAAAGTGGATTCTTTGTTGAGAGTCACAGCAGATATGTTATGCAATAGGGTCCTGGAGTTGATCTGAACTTTGATGATGGTTATCCTTGAAATTATGCGGTCGAATCCAATGTATTTTTCAAATTTAAGTAACATAAAATGAATGTTATTTTTTTCTTGAAATCTCAAAAATGTCTATATTGATATTCCTGTGTTTATTAAAATGCCATATTAATATGAAATAAAATAAACATAAATAAATGTGCAAGTTAAAATTAATAAAAATGGAATACATCAATAAATAAGATAGTAGAAGCACTAAAAAAAAAACAAGTCTATCATCCACACCATCTCCTTAAGACCCCAATTATTCGGGAATGGAGAAACGTAAATGAAGCTTTTTTACTCCCACCCCTCCAACCCCCACCTAGACACAGAGAAACAGCAATTAAAACTGTTGATGAATGTCATCCAGTCCGGAGACACAGCTTTATACAGCCGAACTGAAGAGACAGGACGAAGGAAGGGGGTCTTCTGACCTCCCACTTATTATTCCTGTTCAACCAAATCACTCTCATCTCTCCATTCCTCAGAAAAACAGCAGTAAACCTGATCCTGCCTCATGAACCAGGCCTAATGAAGCTTCACAAATACTACTGACAGCATGTCCTAGATAATTCCATTTGGGTCGTATACATATACTGCACTTAAAAAATAAAATGATCATGCTTTTGCTTATCTTCCAATAGTCTTTATATATAATATGGATTTTTTGATGCATAGTTTTATGGCTTTAAAGTGGAATGCTTGTCTTGGTCAAACAATGTAGTATTGCTTTTGGCATCAATTTAACCAACATTTTATCAACTGCTACAATTAGTGTCCCTATCTTGGTATGTTTGGTCCGAAAGTCCAAATTCACCCTAAATGAGAGCATGGTGTTGCAGTGGCTCTGTTCGTCCTGGTAGACAGAATACTAAACGGCACAAGCCTGGTCTGCAGCTGAGAGAGAGGTACCGGACTTCCCAGTGTAGCCTCCCTGTGACCAGCGTCCCTGGTGTAGTGGACTCAGCGCTCAGTTTGATCACATAACAGATTGATATTCCAAATCTGAGCTGACACGCATTGCTAAAGATGCCAATGGTAATTAATTAGCATCTCATTCTGAGAGAGAGCGGCAGCAGGAAGTTGAGATCAGGAGCTCCATGCTATTCGCCCCGAGGGCCACCGGTATTGAGGTCAGCGCCGTGGCCGTCTCTGTTCTGAGGCCAGTTCGGAAATCAGGGTGGACACTCAGATTGTCATGATCCGTCTCTGTGACGGCTCCCAGTAGCCTCTGGCTACGGCAAGCGCTTGTGGAGCGGACGCCCAAGCACTGGCAGCAAAATGGAACGACATTCTCACTTTGTGGCCCTTTACTTTTGATAAAATATGTACACTTTTCAAAAAATGTGGAAATACGCTCACAACCAATCAGGCATTTGAGGATATCTTGCATGGGTTTACTCACTAGTACTTCTCAAAAGTTTTGCTAGCATGTGCTAATCCCTTTGTTATCTGTAATTATCGTTAAAAAGCCCACATTCAGACTCCTTGGACCCTAAGGTGGTACTGACCTCTCAACAAGGTGAAAAAATATATGAAATATTGAAGGCCCATGGGATTATTTTAGCAACATATTTGTCAATGGATTTTGTGTTCTTAGTATAGAGAAACACAATAAAATCATTGTCTGTGGTAAATGACCACACACTACCAATGCATAAGACATTATAGACTATATTACAAGACACTGGAGTACTTCTTTCTTATGGTAAAGGATCCATATAATGCATAAGCCAATTTTTTATCCTTGATTAAAATAACAAGCTTGTAAACACTGTTAGCTTGTAAACACTATTGATTATTTCTCGGCCCATATATGGGAATTAAGCTATCCATTTTGAGCCCCCTGGTTTTATGATATCACAAAATATTTAAAAATTTACATGGATATGTATGTTTAGCAGTTTAGCCCCGTTCATTTATACTGAAGTTATAAAGAGTGTTTCAGTGCTTCAGAATCAGGGCAACCAATCAGATCAGAGCTCAAATCAGTCTTAAAGGCATTGTAATATAAACAGTCAGTTTGTATTACAATGACTTTAAGACTGATTTGAGCTCTGACCAGTGGGAAAGCTTTTTCAGCTTTTTTTTTTTTCAGATTTTTTTTTTTTCAGATTTTTTTTTTTTAATAGAAATAAAATCACATGGACATTGTAAATGTACCACAGCAACCAAAATAAAATGCAAGGAAAATGTCACATGTGGGCCCTTTAACCGACAAAGAAAACAAACCAATTTGTAGCCATGAAGTTAGATGTCCCTGAACTTTTAATTGCCATCTTACAAATAAAAAACAAAACACGTGTCACCACTGGCCGGACCGGGCTGCGTACCTACAGCCCGATGATGAAAGACTGTGAAATAAAACAGAGTTTTTCTCCTCTGTCCTGAATAACCTGGAATAGAAGACGCGTTTTCAGTGGAAAGGAGCATAAGGCTGGTTATTAAACGGAATGGCCGCGGTCCAGAGTGCTGTGTTTATTTCAGGTGTTATCTCCGATTACAGGAGGGATTCTCCGCAGGGGAGAGTCAACCTGTGCTTATTCCACCTGACACACACACCAAACAGCACTAATCCTCTGTCAAACCCGATTTATTCTTGGTGTGTACACACACACACACACACACACACACATGCTCTGGAGCCTCCCAGGTCCGGCAATTACTGCTACGCCAATCGCGCGAGCCAGGAACACAGCAGCCAGGCCTTTGGAGGAGATAACATTACCCACACACAAACACACACACACACACACACACACACACAAACACACACACACACACACACACAAATGCACACACAAAAGCACACATACAGACAGCCCCCCCCTTGCCAGCCCCCCGGCTCTCACCGCTCTTACCTTAGGAACACTCTGCTTTTGTCATATACAGAAAGCCAAACACACATGTGGGATTAAAGCAAAGTATAACAAGCATATGCTGGAAAACTTTTTAAAAAAAAAGCACACACACACGCAGGCCATTCAAACCCAGGCCACAGGGCTTCCAAAAAAAAACGGAAACATACCCGAAGGTACTCTTAAGGACGCTTTCACAGACCGCACCGTCTCAACGTGATATTTATATGGAGTTGCTTATTGAGGCCAGGCCGAGGCAGCGCAGAGCCTGGCCACAACAAAGTGGCCAAGAGGCGGGACGTCCCAGACGAGGGATCAGCCATCCAACAGATGCACCTCTCCGAAATGCTTCACAGGTTTTTTTTTAGATTATCCCTTCACCACAGTAGACAAAACATTCAAAAAGTAAATTGTTTTACGAAATTTAATTGTGCCACACATTCCCATCCAGCCAAGTGGTACACATGCAGACTGTGTATCAACTCAACACAAGAGGCAACTCATCTACTCACAAATGTCCTTTCATAGGTTGGACAACGTTTGTTCAGCATAACAACATTTAGAGCGTGTTATCAATTTCAGATCAATCTCGTTTTCTTTAAAGGCTACCTACAGGGAGACATCATTTTGTCTGTACTGAATAACACGGTTCTAAAGTACTTTTTGAATTTTTGAGAACAGCTTGCGTCAGTAATCGCAAGATAATGGAAATTTTATGACATAAATGATGTTTTGTCATGAAGAGGCTTAAACTAAAGTGCTATGACATATCATCATGTATATATGCATGCGTCATCAAGTCCCCATGTTAGCAGTCCTCAAGTAAAGTGTTATTTGATATTGATTTTACATGCGTATGTTAAATCTCACTGTTAAAACAGATTGTGTCTGTATGTGAGAGAGAGAGAGAGACCATGGAAAGGTTAAAATCTTTTCCAGCCTGTGGAAAATTGTCCAGTCATGAATTTTTCTCCATGGTATCTAAGTAGATAAAGCTGAAAAAGCTTTCCCACTGGTCCTTACAAGTGAGACTATTACCAACAATGACAACAGAATCAACACAAAACCAGGTTTTTTTTTCCAAACTACTTATGTCGAAGTTCTAGACGTGTCACTTTAGAGCCGTACTTTAACCAGGGGTTGTTATTAGAAATGGACAACACTGGTGGAAGCTCCAGAGCTCCTTGCTGAAAGAGTCACTGTAAAACTGCTGCATACAATGCAGTGTCTGTTTGAGGCTAAGATAAAACATATGGAGTGTATTTTACAAGCTGCATATGCTCATGCTTGCTCTTGAATGGCCAAAAACAATAATGTGCACCACTGTTAGCTTGCCATGAGAAATCCCTTAGCAATGCTAGCAGAAATTAGAATCTGAATTTAAAAAATAGCTGATGGTCCAGCTCTAATAGGCAGGGTCCACCACAGGACCATGCCAACGTCCATTAAAACTTTACCAACAGCAACCATGAAAGAATGCATTTGTGGGTGGAGTATGGATCAACCAGTTGCAGTTATTGATATAAACCTATTTGGTCAAACAACCCTCGGTCCGTATACAAACGTTTACAGAAGACACATTGTGATGTAAAGAGACAAATTTTACGAGCACTCGAAACACTTTAAATGTGTAGATAAGCAAACACCCACTCGGGCACACTTATTGCCGTAGGTCACTATCACGTCTTGGCTTGCTCACAGGTCTGCTGTTATTGGCGCATAAAAGCCACTTGCAAACTTTTACATAAACGATGCCGACACTTTGCGAATGCACTGAGGTATTTTACGAGCGCTGTCTTGTCCCGCGAAGTAAAAGGTACCAATGAAATGATAAATGGAATGTTTATTCAGGCCGTTATGCGTTCTGCGATGCACGGTTTATGTCATTGCGCTGTTGCATTTTGTGACGGTCAGGGTTACGTTCAGTCTGGCCTGGCGTTTACAGCAGATTTGGGTGGGGGCGTTTTGGCTGCCGTCCTGGTGTCCTTCAGCGAGCTGCGTTGTTTAAAGCTGAGATTCAGCATGTACAGATTTTGACACTTGGGGGTTTTAACTCGCCATATGAAGGGTCAGGGCATGAACAGCAGATCCAGATGGGTTTTGGCAGTGGCAAAAGGGTGCACACACACACACACACACACACACACACACACACACACATACACCCACATTAACACGTGCATACACAAATACGAAGTGCCCTCACAAGCATATGCACAAATCCACAATGCTGCATATACAGAATGTGACCACTACCCATATGTACACTACCTAAACACTCTCGACATTTTGTTCTCCACATTTGTAACCTTAGCATTTGCTTATCTGGTTTATCATTGCTGTTATTACAGAATTTTTTCAGGTCTATTTTCCTTTGTACTTTTGTCCCACCTGGTTAATCCTGTTGTGGTGAATGGGCCAAAACATCATCATATTGTTTTGTTATCCTTATATCATATCCAGGCACATCCAGATGGGTGCCCTAGGTGCTCAAGCACCTGCCCTTTTGGCCACTAGTTGCCTATCTACAGTCTTTGTGTTTTCATTTCATTCCCCTTTTTCATTCCCCTTTTTTTGATCAGTCACATTCTGCAACATCTTCCAACACTCTGCCTTCATATGAGCTCCTGCCCCTCTAAATGTCACCACAAGGCATGACCATATTATATAAAATCATCATATGAAATAGTTTCAACTATTTGGACCCCATCAAAGTGTGAAAATCCAAATTTGGTGGTTCCTAAAGATAAACCGGTGTCCATTCGAGAGAAGGTGGACACTTTGCGATTTTGTTTTTATTTTTTGACTAACTAGAGCTGAGGAACCGGTCAAGCATAGAATACCACTGACGGGAACTGTTTTACCCAGCTGGTCCTTCATAGCTTGGTAACTGTAACCAAGCAAGGGCATATCTGACAAGATTTCAGAACTTCATGGGATGCTTGTGAACTGGATATCTAGTATTTGGAGGGAAAAGAAGTGAAATTCTACCCACTTCCTAAACTGGAGCGGCATGTGGAGGAGAGGTATAGGATCTGTACTAAAGTGTGGAACAAATAAACCAGTTTAAACTTCAACATATGCTAGCTAAATACACCGGCTATGGCTAAAGGTATGGCTAAAACTATGTCTTTGGTAACACACTGGGTTACTTAACTATTGTACTTAACTATTTTTTATGATTCATGCTTTAGAGTATATTTGAACATTTCCATCGTTAACCTGACTGAACTCCTTGCTGTCTTTGAAGCTAGCATCAGCACTACCATGCAAATAATCTGGCAGCTAGCCAACTGAGGAGATATTCTCATTTTTTATTTTTTCTATAAAGTTTGAATGTATGAGATATGAGGTTGGAACAGCACTGAGAGAACATTAACCCCTTAAACTCAAAGGATCTGTCAAAATACATTAGACTCATAGAACTGAGTACTTAATTGTTACTAGACAGTGATCTATCAAGATTAATAAGAAAATTACTGATGCTTTTAGAGGTTAGTGACCTTTTACCTTTATATCGAGCTCTAGTGCTGGATACCTCGGTTTAAATGAGTATGTGTGTGTGTGTGTGTGTGTGTGTGTGTGTGTGTGTGTGTGTGCATGTGTGTGTGCTGCATGAGGTGAGCATGAGGTTTGAACAGCAGTATTAGTCCTGGAATGACCTGGGCTCAAATCCCTGCTCTGTGTCATTAGGGAACATTGCAGGACAGGACCAGAACCAGATACAGAGGTAATTGTTCTCAACTTTTTTCCCTGTGCTGTGTCTATATGTGTGTGTGTGTGTGTGTGTGTGTGTGTGTGTGTGTGTTTCAGGTCCCGGGAGAACACTAAAACCCATAATCCCTCTCATCATTTGAACATGTGCCCCCCAGAGTCAACCACCGGCCTACTCCTGTTCCAACAGACGCGCGCAGAGTGAGAGAGAGAGAGAGAGCAAGAGAGAGAGAGAGAGGTGGAGGGAGGGTAAGGAGGGGAGGGAGAGAAGGAGGAGAGTGAGGGGAGAAAAAAAAAACGTTTCACATTCACAGATGATCCTAATTTGGTGCGGTTTGGAGTGTAATTTAGATCAAACATAGCCATGTAAATGAGTCAGGCTTTCTTAATTAGGTGCCTCTGAAGAGGGAGAGAGAGGGAGGGAGAAAGAGAGAGGAGAAAAAAATGGGGGGAAGAAAGACGGAAGAAGAGAAAATCGCAAACCACATCAGTAGGTGTGGGTGTGGTTGCTGGAGTCGCGGCGCGTTTCCAATGGCTCCGTTCTCAAACAGGCTATTACAACTCAACCTTAGCGAGCCAGCGCCTACCAAACGCACAGACAGGCCAGCGCTGCCTGTGATTGGTTAAAAGCTGGTCATTTCCATGGTGCTGACTAACGAAATAGGTCATTTTCCAGTTAGCCATCAACCCTCAGATGGGTGCCAACCATCTCCACTTCAAACCAACACTGTTTCTCCAAATGTAGTCCAACAGCCAAGACATGCTTGTGTAGCGATCCGCTAATGGAATCTCAAGTACAGCGGTTAACACTGTGCACACAGGCCTGAATCTGATTTACTGCACACTTCCCTCTACCTCAGTTTTTATTGGGGAATTCCACTGATTTGTAAGTCATGTGATTTTCTCCGAAATTCCCAATTCAAGAGAAACATATAATTGTGTTGGGAGCCAGATGATCGAAGCATTTAATGTCTCAGAAAGGCACCTTAGAAAAAGTTATTACTTAAAGTGGTTACAAGGGAGTTGACATCTGTCTAAGAATTGTTCCCTACTAGGCTTGAGATTAGCCTTTGGCTGAATCTTTTTTTAAAGAATGCATTCATTGCGAAGAGAAGTATAAAGATAAGAGAGATAAAATAAAAATAAAAGCGAGATAAAATACCAGGCATGACCAAGGAAGCATTTTTAACCACAGATTTACGACTTTCTACTATCAAAAAGTCTTCATATTAAGCCTCAGGAGACATGCAAGTTTGCATTTTGAACATTTAATAAAATGGCTTTATTTGCAGTTTAGACCACAGTAATCTTAAATCAGTTTCTCTAAAATGCTCAGATCAAATGGCCAAGTTATTGCATGACTCAATTATTTTAATTATGGAAACATTCCCTTTTAATCTTATTTTCAGTAGTCTTGCTTATGCATTTTTTTAATTGACAAAATGGTCAGCTATTACTATTTTAGCTATATGTCCATTGTTATGGATGATGGTATAAGAGACAGATTTAGAAAGCACATTCTGTTCCGTGCAGTTTGATTTAAGCCTGATGTTTGCACAGTGCTAATTCAGTGATGTGTAGGCCTCCATTACTTGTTAGTAACATTAGCTTCACAAAACTGCAGCAAACCTCAAACACCAGGCATGTCTTGGCTCCATTTTGGACAAAGGGAAAACTGCAAATCTGTTTTTTTTTTGCTGAACCGTCATGTTAAGGCAGGACCTGGGGCTGCGCCAGAGAGGAATATGGTGTACATGATCCAACACACCCAACCTTTAACACATATGGCATGTGCATACGCACATTACACCCCCACACGAAATGCGTGGCTCTATAAACACTCTCTTTATTGCACATATACACACCAAAAACACACATTTACACGTATGGTATGCTCAATCCCTCCACCACCCCCACACATACACACACCAACACTCACATATAGACACATTAAATCCCTTGTTTATCAGGAATTACCATTTGCCCATGTGAGGTATATGCTGTCAACACATGTCTCAGTCTCACACTTCACAAATAATCCCAATGATAATGCTAAAAATGATCATAATGATGGTAAAATCTCACTCAGATCAAATAGCAGCCATACCGTTGACGCAATCCATTCCCAATCAAACTAATGCACCAACTGGCGTGTGGAGTTAACCAGCATGTTTGTCAGGCATGACAGAGGGTGCCCTCTCCCCTCTCTATCCTGCAGGCAGACCTGAGCCCTAAAATTAGGCAGAGAGAGACCCACGAGGCTCAGAAGGCCACCTGTGCAGGAGGTAAGAGCAGCCTGGTGGGCAGGGAAAGCCCCCCAGGGACGCCGGGTTAACCACATGGCGTGTGGAGAGTGCCAGCACGGCCAGGCTGATCGCAGATCAGGCCTAGAGCCTCCAAGGCCCGCAGGGATTACTGCCCAGCTACCACTCTGTCTGCTAATGCAGCGAGAGAGCCAGAGGAAAGTGATGTTTGGATTTCTTTCTGGCTTCTACATAGTTACAAAGTGTGTGCTTTGTTTCCGCAAAGTTATACTGTTGCTGTCAAAGGAGTAGTTTGGTGAAAAAGCATAGGTGCTTCGTCTTAAGCTCTTTCATTTTATTTACATTTATGGCATTTAGCAGACACTGTTATCCAAAGCGACTTCCATTCCCAAACTACAGGGGCCAGTCTCCCCGGAGCAACTTGGTGTTAAGGGTCTTGCTCAGGAACCCAGTGGTGGTGTGCTGAAGGTAGGATTACAATCTATAAATTAGCATCTTGCAGAGTGGACTGTTTCCATTACACAGACTAAAGAAAAATGTAAAACATGGTGCTGCACTGCTGTTCCCTGTCTGAGACATCACCAGCAGCAGGGGGCTGAGTGCCTTGAACAAGGGCGCGACCAGGACTACCCAGTCAAGTCTGTATTTTAAACTCATTTCTAGCTGATTGCCACCTTTACCACTAAGCTACCAGTGACTCCTAGAAATCGGTCCTTTCTTATTTAGCAAACAACACTCAGGTCAGTGCCAACCAGCTCCAGCCTGCCTTTAAAAGGATTTTTTTGGTGAAAAATCACATAATTTTCCGAGTTGATCAACCAAGAAGTTTGGTGTCTAGAATTTGTAACACCAGAACTACATCTCATCATAAAAGCAAACAAGTGTTCAAATGTGGCATCACATCATGTTGCAAAGTCTTTAGGGGGTCTACACTGGAAAAAGCTGCATGTCAAATAAAATAAAAAATAAAAAAAATAAAAAAACCACTAATCTACAAATTCCTTAAAATTTTAAATACGAATCTAAAATCCTTACATGACAATCCTTTAATAGGATTATGATACACAATCCACATTTGTGTAACACATTTGAATGTAATGTCAATATTTTACAGTGAATAAACAGCTAATAACAGCTAAAACTTGCTATTATTACCTGAAATGTTGAGCACTCTACTAGTTTAGTAGATATGACACTTTTCTCCATCTCTTAGATAAGTTTCTCCAAAATTACTACCATTTTTTTATCTTTTCAGCATTTTTTTTTCTTATGTTCAGTGCTGGGTGGTGGCTTTTTTGACCAATTTATTAGATTTGGGCTAAGAAAGTGTCATTTTTTCCAGACCATTCCTGTAACGGTTGTTGTGCACTGTGGCCTATTGTGATATGTCCAAAAAATAATAGACAACAGAATGTGCAAAATTGCATATGCTGTGCTTGTCAGCAAAAATAAATGAGGAAAGAAGACTAATTTGACCGGTAGTTGAAACAAGGTCTACCAAAGAGACCAACAATGTCTTAGGTCAGAAGGCAGACTTCGTTTACACTTGAAAATCTATGATATTTCCAATTAACATGATTTTCTGTCAGAAATTGATTATAATGAGGGGAGAGGACCCTCTCCTGTGCTCTATAATGATATATCACAATGTGAGACACACATACAGCCGACAAGCATGTCACAGTTTGCACTTTCCTTTGCAATCAGTAGGTAAACGACATCAAGTGTCTTTTCTAAGCTCAGATATTTTACACTACTCTATTCATTCACTGGCCACTTTTTTGTTGGTGTACAGTTAGAGGCACAGTTTTTATTAGTCATCCTCTAACTCTTTATCAGTGATCAGTTTCTCACCACGGTAATTTTTGCATAGCAGACCACAGATACCAGCACCACACATGCTTCCATGATATGATTATATAAGTACCATTGGTGTCCATAGAATGTCCACCAACCAAAATACTTCTGTCCAGTGTTGTTCTAGTGGTAAGATTTTGTTTATATTCAGTAGCTAAATACTATTCATTAGTCTAATTATAGCAGGGGTTGAGCTTTAAAGAACCCCCGACACACACACACACACACACACATACACACATGACTGTGCTACTGTAGACACAACAGAAGCGAGTTCAAAGTTTTCTTAGTTGAAGATGAGAACTAAAATACTACAAATGGCAAAAATGATTAGGCCAGAGACACACTTGGAGTGTGATGTGGCTCTGTACAGCTTTATAGCAGTACATGACCAATAACACCTACTAACTAAGCTTTTAGTTTGTGTTTTAGTAAAAATGAAAAGAATGTCTGGTTTTGAGGCGTTCTATCATTATTGAAAAACAATAACTTGGTATTGGTATTAATAAAAAGATGAGCTTGTGCTGAATAATAGCATACAGATTACTTGCTAGTAGTGCAATATGTCACCAAGTTACAGTAGAAAATATAAAGACCCATGTCAGTCAAACAGTTTTAGGCCAAGGCCCTAAAGGGTTGACATGAACAGCTGCCAGCATGAACAAACTGACATAAGCCATAAGTGATTATTTTGCAAAATGAGTAAATACAGAGAAGACAGTGTCTGCGAGGGTGGTCTCAGATATGTCTATGTGCAGCTGGGAGGTTAAAACTGGCACTGGTCTACGATAGGTGACGGTAGTGAGGGTTGAGGGGGGTTTGCTTCAATGTTACCGGTTAATGTAATTTTTCCTTCCCCTTTAAACAAGATGGCATAGTCAAAGATGAGAGGGAACCTGGAAGCACTTTTAAAAGATACAAAACAATACATTTTTCTTAATATGACCAAAGGTATGAACTAAAAAAAAACAGATTTTAGTTTTAGGTTGACTAACACTTTGCTCAGCTGCAATGGAGGCCCAATGCATGTTCCTTAAGAGTTAAATCTGTAACAACGGAGGGTGTGTGGGGTAATTTAACAGTAGACTACATCACAGAAGTTCCAATAAAAAGGCCCCTCTGAATTATGCAGCCACAAGCAAACTCATTCCGCCGAAGAGAATGAAACATAAAGATACATTAGTGTGGAGGGAAACAAAAAAGAAAAGTGGGGGGGTCTTCATTTCTTGGAAAATGCATCATCGCATTGGGCTTTGGCAGCATTCACCCCTTATTTAAACATTCTAAATTTCATATTAGCTGAAATAATAATTGGCCAGCCAGTTTGTTGTTATAAGAACCCTAAATAATTTAACGTGTCAATGGAGGATGCAGAAATTGCCAAATGTGTCTGGCAGGGAAGAATGAGAAAACGACTGCGACTCTGAGCGGTGGCTTGGTGTCTGCAGTGATAGAGGAATCTTTGAGAGGAGGAGGGGTTTTTTTTCCGTTCGTGGGTGAAGTGGCAAGCGATTGGCCCGGGGGGAGCTGTATTCATGCAGGATTACAGTTTTAAACAGGTGTGATGCGGGATGCGGTGTAGCATAATGCGATGCTAATCAGGGCTCCACCTACGAGGGAATTCAGACAAGACAGGTGCGCTCCTCGCTTAGCGACAACTTCATTACAGCCACATCCAGGGCTTTGTAAAGCTGTTTTTTGCTCGCCTTGAATGTATATTCCACCTTGACATCGCTTTAAGTGCCTCGTCTCTCAAGTAGGCCGTGCCTATTCTACCCCCATTATAAACCACTATGGGAGAATGTTGGTGCCACGGGTCGCAAACAATGAAAACACAAACAAACTGTTTACACATGTGGTTCTTCGAGTGACTGCACGGCTCTCGGTGCTTCTTTGCATCTGAATGAGACGCAGGGATGTTTCTGAACATGCAGGGGCCCTATGGCAACATCCCCACTTACCTAGACCATGTTATTTTGAAGAGTGAATGAGAATGAATACTCTATTTCTTTTTGAAACAAATGAGCACAATCACACCACTATATTCAGCAGCAAACTGGATCAACATACAGTGCTGTAACAACGGTAGAGGCAATTAGGTGGGATAAGTTTTAGAGGACTTTCAAGTCATATTATAAACTCTAAGACATTTAGAGTTTCCAGCTTAAAGTGCAAAGCCAAAGTGCTGGACTGTGTTGCAGCTTAATGGATCCAGACAGATTGGAAATGGCAGCAGTGAATTTTGCCACTATGCTAATGTTAGCTCAGTTACTCTGGGTTGGGGGGGGGGTCACAATGTTTTTTTTGACAGAAACCACACAACTGAGTTTGGCTAAACCTGTTGTTAAGCAACAGCAAGCGATAGCTAAAACTCGCCAGATGACCCAATTGTTACTTATTACGACACAATGAAATATCAAGCTGTGAACAAATAAGGCCCCAGTCATGATAGTAAGCTAATGTTTTGTTTGGTGAAAGGCTTTAAAGTAGCAAACAGTACTGTTCGCAAAAAAACAGTTAACTTTTTTAGACATACTGACCAAGACACTGACCAGCTCTACCTGCTATAAATCACAGAAAAAAGTAAAAAGCAACTGTAATTTGCTGATTCACTGCTCCCATCATGACCCCTGAATGCCAGCTCCTGATGGCCGGAAGTCACATCAATTAGATGGTTCAGAAAGACCCTGTTTTTTTATTGTTTCATTATGTTTTGCCAACTGAATGTGAAGGCCTTCACTGACTGCATGTTCAGCGACCCTGCCCTGATCAGTGAAGCCAAGACTTAACATTCCAGTCAGCCAGTTCACCTGGTCATACTAGGAGAGCTGAAAAGACCTGTTATTTTTCCCTGATTTTTGCATCAAATCAGTCTTGTGCGTTGGTCTGCCCTATTGTTTAATTTTGAGTCTCTCATCGCAAACAAGATTATTAAATGACTTTGCCAAAATAACAATATTACAACAACAATGTCAAAAATATTATGCACAGCTTGCTAGCTGGCTGGTTTCCCCTTTCAAGAGCTCATTTAATAATATGAAACAAGGAGCAAATTCAAGAACGCTGTAATTGCGTTTTGTACAAATGGAAATGGCTTATATCACCAGCAAAAAATCACACTACATGCAGCAGGTTGTCTCACGACTTCTCTCGCAGATCCGCTGGGACTGACCGTAAATCGCTCCAGACTATCGGGTATTAATTTAAAACATGCTGTCAATAAAACAGGGGTTCCGCTCTTTAGACAGCTCCTCCAATCATCATGCAGCAGCCCAGCATCCTGGCCCGCCCACTGCTCCATTTACTCCCTGGGAAGTGACGATTTTGGTGCATTCATCCAATCACTGTCCAGCTTTTCTGCAGTGAGACATGCCCCTCTGTGCCGTCCATAGAGCTCCAGTGAAGCTGCGCTTCAGGAGGTTTAATATGCTGTGCTGCACGGAAATGTATGACAAGAAAATCGCATCAAACAATGTACCATAAATACCTGATTCTGAATGAGCCAGTCATGAAGCTGAACTCGATCTAAAAGCTATATAAATACGACATATTTGGGCATTTATTTTCTGACATATTAGAGGAAGCAGAGCTTCCCTTGCAGTCTTAGAGCAGCCGCCACTGGTATAGCCATATTTAGGTGTGTGTGTGTTTGTGTATGTGTATGTGTGTGTGTGTGTGTGTGCATAATTTTTTTAAGTTATTACAAGTTTATTTGTCCAGTATGTTAGCCATTTTAGGTGTGTGTGTACTTTATCATGTGTGTATGTGTGAGTGTGTGTGTGTTCACTTGTATGTATCCATATGGGTGTGTGTCTGGCAGCCGAAGTTCTCCTGCATGTGTTCGTGCACATGCACGTGTGAGCAGGACTTTGGGCACCCGTATATGCGCATGCACGCTCGCGCCTGCGCTCCTGAACTCACTTTCCTTCGTGACTTTGAAGGCTCCGCGCTCAGAGGCCGAAACAAAAGCACGTGGATTTGGGAAGCGCCGGTTCAAAGGCGGGCGAGTTAATTAGCTTGCGCGTAATCTGCAGATGTGGCGATATGGGGAAATAAATAAAGAAACAAATAAAGTAAGTAAGTAAAAAAAAATACACAAACGGGAGCGTGCGCCGCTGTGTGACACGCTATTACAGCGTGATGCATGACGCTCGTGGGCTCGCAGCCTTTCTGAAGCCCATGCGAGAAAGGTCAGCGCTAAAGAGGGGAGGGGGAGGTGGTTGTGGTGGGTGGTGGTGGGGTGGTGTTGGGGAGAAAGTGCCTGAATCAGGGCCTGAATCAGGATGTACCTCCTTCTCGTCTCGAAGATGTGCGCTCTCGCTGGCTAAGACTCAGGTGATGGATGCTGCTCAACCTGCAATAAATCACAAAAAAAGCTTTAAGAAGGCAGAGATAAAGGAGAGCAGACTGTCAGTGCTGTGCTTTTGAGTTCTGCTTTGCTCTGAACTGCGACTGGGAGCATCTCAAATCACTCCCTTCCAACATCAAGTCGAGGCAAATCAAGTAAGTGTTTATTGTCATATAAACCACACCCACAGTAAACAGTGAAGTGAACACAAGGGCCATGGTGCAACACAAACAACAAAAACAGACCCACAAAGAACAAAGGCAGAACCCCACAAGACCACTCGAGTGTGGACAGAACTTTACTAAAGAGAGTGAATGCGTGTTATGACTGTATTCTAGCAGCAGAGTTGTTAAGTGTGCAAAAAATGCAAGGGAATGCATTGCCACTATGTAAATGATTGTGCAAAAATAGCAAGTAGCAGCAACAGGATCAGAAAAATGTACAATATATAAGTATATACAGGGTATATATAGTGGTAGTGCAGGGTACTGACAATGGCTTGTGTACTCAACTAACCAATGAATCTTCTGTTTACAACTACAGTGCCCTGGATCACAAGAGGACAGTCCTGAGTGCCAAGACGTATCATGATCCTGTTGGTCCAACCACTTGGTGAGGTGGTCTGGGACGCATGTGACCATATCTTTTGTAGTATAATCGCTAACGTGTCCTGATGCTTCCATGATGTGGGCGTCACAGGAAAATACGTCAAGTAATAGCATGTTAAAACACTTGAAACTAAAGCCAAAGTCAACAACAACAGGTCTGGAAGGGACGGGAAGGGTAACTGTCCCATTTTACGATAAGTAGAACAAAGTAAGTCCATTGTTTCGCCCTGTAGAAGGACATATGTTGGTCTCTCCAGCTAACAAAACTGATGCTGTAAAGTGCCATAGTATAGTGTAATTGTGAGTATGTTCATCATTGGTGTGAGAGTAAAACCCAGCAGTCATGAAATCTGAACACAAGTGGTCAGCTGGACACTTGGAGAAGACATGGCTGTAAGTGCTGATGTGTCTCGACTGCCCACATTTTTCTACAGAGTATCCCTGGCTGTATTAGCTTACAGCAGTTTAGCCCAACCCATTCAGAAGAGCCAATTAGAAAAAGAGGTCATTTACATTCATCAGTCCCAACAGTACAGTAAAGTTTGATCTGTAAGGGGTGTAGACTGACTGAAAATGGTCAATGATTAACATAGTGGACAAATAGTCATTTTTGGTACAAACAGGAAAATAACATAAATGATACAAGTGTACCTCAGGGGAAAAGATACAAATAGGCTAAGGGCCCTTTAAAAAAATATGTGAATGATCTTTGCTCCTTTTGGCTCCTCTGTGTTCCATTCACAAATCAGTCTGGGACTGAAACACTCTTCATAACTTCTGTGTGAAAAGGGTGGGCCTAACCTGCTGTATTGAATGTATTTAATATTTTGGACTGACAGATCATTTTCAGTGTGATGGATTTTGTGACATCACAATGTTAGTTTTTCAAAACAGACTGCAGACGTTTTCGTATATGGCTTATATGGACAGTATGAACATGTATGTTTTGAAACTAACAAAATGTATATACTACATCAACAAAAGTGGTCAAAAGTTAACTTTCCATGATATGGGCCCTTTAAGTGGTGACATCTTTAAATGCTGTGCCTAAGCCAAGTACCATTTTTTTAGCTGTTAGGTCTCAAGTTCTATTAAATCCACCTTTATTACCTGTTCCAGTCACTCACTTTTGCTCACTGGATAGTAATTCAGAAGGAGCAGGACCGGGGGTCGATTTGAGACCCACCCTCTGATATGATTAGGGCTCATGGAGGGGGTGTGGAGGGCAGCAGACAGCAGCAGACTAATCGAGATGAGGTTTAAAGTAGTTACCTGCCCTCCGCGCAGATTTATCAACATCATTTTAGTGGCGGAGACCTGCGCGACTAACAGCTTCCTATCGCAGAGAGGGCATCGTAATGAATGATTGTTTCGCAGCTGGCTGGAAAATTGTACTTGCTTGCGAGCAGCCAGGGCGATAAATCACAGCGGCCCCCTTCGCCCACTTCGAGGTGCTGAGTGTTGGGATTTTAACACAATCCTGTTTACTCATCTCCTCCGCTCCGGACAGGACAGAGGTCATTTTTTCCCTCCCGGTTGGAAAAAAAATGAGATAGATATGTGTTGAACATGATTTGGAGACACTGCAGCAGAATGTGGCTGTGGTGTCGAGTGGAGGAGTTTGTCTGCATCTGTTGTCGTTCTGCTTATGGATCACCGCCTTACAGAGTCACATAAGACCCTCTAAAATCACACTAAAGTCCCTGAGTTCACTTTATCCTCTGCCATATGGCTCTGTCATACACAGGCGAGTCAGAGGGGGACCCAGAAAGCTTCACTATGGTGATGTGGGTGAGATCCGGACCCCTATTAATAATGGAGTTTCTGCTTAATGGATACTTACACTTTAGAAATCAAACAAAAACAGAAATACATGTTATAATTGCTAATATGCTATTTTTGTTGTATTGTTGCTGTTGTTGGCGCCATCGCCATCGTTGTCATCATAATCATCATAACCTCACCGCAATAGCATTATTACTATTAATGTTATTAGTATTATTATTAGTCATGCAAGTTACAGTAGTAGTACTAATAGTAGTAAAATGAGCTGAATAACAATATAGGAGTAAACAAATAAAGTAATTTAACAAACAAACAAAAAACAACAAATATATTGTATTTTTTTTTTTTCATTGAACATTCATCTATATTTAAACATGAAAAGTGCAATTATTTTTACTGAATTATGTTGATGACTATGGTTGTGCAGCAGGTGTAATTTATTGCTGCACTTGTTGTGTGTGCTGTTTCTCCGCCTGTGCCGGGGCCGCTGTGTGAGAGCGATGCTGACACTGAGCAGGTAATGCTTCTGTTTATCTGCCTCCACACCGGGTGGAGAGATCAATTCATTAAACATGAAAGATCAAAGCGAGCATTCACTTTGTTCAACCCCGTTATGTATTACGCACAATGCCTGTTTCAGTGTGTACGTGTATGTGTATGTGTACGTGTGTGTGTGTGTGTGTGTGTGTGTGTGTGTGCGTATTCCCCCGTGTGGCAGCCTGTATTGAAGAATCAGAGCATTTTAAAGGCCGTGTTGCAGGGATGAAAGTGAGAGGGAAGGTGCTGCAGAAAGGGGGGAAACACTGAGGGGATATTTGTCAGTGTTATCTGATGGAGGATAACATTATAACATTATTTCCTGTTATCTGCCGCTCCGGCGGAATGAAAGGTGAAGACCGCATGCTCTATCCCAGCCCAGATCTTTGGGTTCAGTAAAGTAATCCTGTGTGTGTGTGTGTGTGTGTGTGTGTGTGTGTGTAGGCACTGAGATAAGAAGGTTTGTGTGTTTGTGTGTGTGTGTTGGCACTGAGATAGGAAGGTGTGTTTGAGTGTGTGTGTGTGTTTGCGTGTGTGTGTGTGTGTGTGTGTGTGTGTGTGCATGCAAACGCTGTAGCACTGTAAAATTCAATAGGGCTTCTTGTTACCAAGCTGAAGGTTTAGACTGCAGAATTAAAATGTGATATTATAGCATTAAGCCTGAGGCAGTCATACCTGTGTGTACCTAACACTAACCCAGAAGACAAAGTGAGAAAAGTCAGTGAAGTGATTATTCAGCAAAAAACATACAAAAAATAAATGAAATAAATGAAAAAAATTATGTTACACTAACCATGGGTTTGAATTGTATAAACCTGTCTTCCGCTTTACACACTTGAATGTAATGTGTCTTAGTACACCTTGATACTTAGCATCTAGAAATCCTGATCTAAATAAGCTAATCATGGGGGGCTATGATTTTCAAAATTCCTAACATTTTCCAAAATTTCTGCATCATTCCTACAGTCCCATATAAAATGATTCATTGGAGAAAAACGTATAGTTGTGATAGGTCACAATGTTGAAAACATTTGATTTACTTTCCAGAACCATTAGTGGAGCCCTTCTGCACTGAATATGTGGTGCTGGTGATGGTAAAATAGTGGTAATTCTGAAAAGATTAGCTTTCTTTGGAAACTATTTTGACTTACAAAGACCTCTCCACCACGAATGTATTAAAATATGACATTTTATGCATGAAATATGTCTCAGAACTAACATAAATAAATGTGTCCCCCTGGAGCAACTCAGGGTGTCTTTTTCAAGGACACAATGGTAGAAAGTTGTGGGGTTTGAACCTGCAACTTTGTGGTCATCAGGTCCACAGGTAAGCGTTTTACCCACTAGGCTGCTACCACCCTATAATTTTGCATAATGCATGCTGGGTTGTGCAGTGAGTGTTAATTCTGAGATGCTGGTTTTATGCTTGAATGCTCCATTGATTTGTTCATTTGCTGTAAACTGACCTAAGAAAAGCCCATCCATTCAAATCATCCTGAAAAGGTGACCCTATAGGCGGTGTGTTGACTGATAACTCACACGGTTCTCTTTCCGGACATACAGGTTGACCTCTTAGTGACAGACGGGTGCGGGTGAATCTGACCAGTGCGTGCCGTGTTGGTCCCCCAGACACATTCATAACATCACTTACTGCAGAATCAGCTGTTTGGCCACTTTCTTTCTCTGGCCATTATTTCCCCTGACGGCAGCCACTTCCTCGCAGAAACGTAAAGAAGGCCTCGGCGAAGTGAGATGGAAGAGGAAGGACAGAGAGTGTGTTTCATTTCTTAATGTAGAAAAGGTTTCAGCCAGCAAAGAGCAACTCATAAGGCCCCAGAAGCCATTAGCCAGTTTATATGCATCTGGTAAAATGATTCCACTTTTAAAGTGGTGCCTCACGACTCTAAGTAGATTTCGTGAAGACGGGACACGGGGTCTCGTTCTTTTCTCTAAGTTGCGTTACATGCATTATGTAGGGAGAGGATAATGCTCGTTTCTTTCTCTTTTTTTCCGTTTTTTTCTTCATAATGGCACCACATCCAGGGAAAATGATGTGGCCTGTTTCGTAATGGGCAGTAATTACAGGAACACCATTGGCTCGTGTTGCCTTACACTGGCCCTAATCATTTACCGTCAAAACCCTCGCAGGAAGTGGGAATGCGGTAGTAAAGAAGGGAAAGCGAGTGCACGAGAGGTGTTTGGCCACTAAATGCAGGCTCATCTGTCTTCCTTGAGGGAGCAATGGGTGACCTTTGACCTCAGGGGAAAACACTGGCATCCGCCATGGCAGCTTTGGCTAATGTGGTTAACTACCTACTTCCCTTGTGAAACAGTATGAGTGTGTGTGTGTGTGTGTGTGTGTGTGTGAGTGTATGTGTGCGAGCATGTGGGCCTGTGTGTGTTCCAGGTCTGGCTGTGCTATATTTGCTGCATACATCAAACTTTTATACAGAGGCCAGGTCAATAACATATATATACACAGTAAACCCCCACTTACACACTTGCAGCTTCAGTCTCTTTTTTTCTGAGAACCAAACTAATAATTATTCGCAGAAACTCCCACACTTTCACGGAAACTGCAGATATCCTCTGCCTTTTTTTTGCTTTTGTGATGTCCGGGCCTCGTCGGCCACGCCCCCTCGTCCTCGGACTGGTTGTTTATGTTTGGGCATGGCAGTTAGCAAGGCAATCAGACACCTGAATGGAATGAACCTCTGCTGCTCAGCGCCGCCCCAAACATAAACAATCAGCACGAGGATGAGGGGGTGGCGGACAAGGCCTGGACGTCACAGCTTTTTTCATGGCAATATATGACTTTTCATGCATTTTAGTGCTAAATTGTCATGAAAAGTATAATTTACAAATTTTGTACCATAAATATTAACATTCAGCTACATTTCCATTTAAAATAGAACAAAACATTTTTTGGTACTGTGGAGAGAAACACAAAGAAAGCGCATCTTGGGATGGTGAAATACCGCTGTACTCAGAGGCGGGAGGTTTGAAAGTAGCCAATCTGAGAACGCTATTTATTTCTCCTTGCCACTGATTGGCTGCTGCCCTGTGACGCTGCAGTCCAGAATTTCCCCCCTGGAACATCTCGAGTGTTCTCGTGTTTATCATTTTGTTCTCCTTAAAGCCCTGTATTTTTATTACTGTAAATTAAATAAATGTGCATACCAAAAGTGCATACCAAAGAAAAGGCGTGTCCATGAATTACAGTACAGTCTCTACAGGGGTAACGTCGGTATTTACATTCTAGCACTGCGGGAGTTCAGTATAAACTGTACAGTATGAATATGGGTTTATGTATCTGTACATTTTCTTTAAGGGTAATGAATTAAGCTGAGTTTAAAATTAAATTAAAGTGTTTCGGGAGCATATTTGGGGGCATATTTAGGGTTTACACTATAAAAATAGACATTTTTAGGTATTTTTTACCACATCACGTTATATTTTACTTTATAAATACATAGTTATGTGTTATGCACACATTCTATCTTCAGTCTGCTCTTTCCATTTTTTTTTCTTTTAATAAACCAATGGAAAAAATCAGACAAGACCATCAACACAACCATTAATATTTACCAAAATCATAATAAAATCACCTCTTCTACTAAATGTGACATCGATTGAAAGTCATTTTGCTTATTTTCGATTAACTGTGAGCGAGACATTATTAATATCACATTACAACATGTTAGCAATTACTGCTACTTTCAAGTGATGATAAACTTCAAGTAATGGATCATTTACACATATTCTCTCCATTTGCCCTATCAAACGTGATGTCATACATTCAGATGTTCCCTTCAACTGGAAGGAGCATAACTCAGAACTCTCAGGGCTTATTAGGTATTTGTTCAATCATAGTCATGTATTTGCACCAAATCTATACATTCTCTATGTCTATACTCTATATGTATCTATAGTTGTACTGTAGATCTGTCAAATGAATGCAAAGCCATGACCAAGAAAAAAATGTATATTAAGGTTTTTAAAAAATATTCCTATTCTTAATGACATCTTGATTATTTAGCATCTGCACTGAAAACATCAATGTTGAATTGCATGATCTGGCTTGAGCAGCGTGGATGTAATGCATTATTACAAATATGAATTTAAACTCAGAGTGTCCTGTTTGCAGGATCAGGTAAAAAAGATGTTTCCATGATTGATTTTACAGACCCTTGTATGTTACCAGGTGGATGGGAGGATTTACCATCATTCATGTTTTCATTAAAAACCAATGTTTCCTGCTAATTAGCCCTTATTTTCCCTGTTTTTCATCAGTTTGTGTCCAGTACAGTCAGTCTTGGGTTAATACCCTATTATTCTGCATCTGCATTTGACTGGTATTTGTATTAAACATGGAGATGTGTTACAGTTGATCAGTCCAGTCTGTATTACTAATAGAAAGGCATGCTACTGGTAGTGGCCTCTGATTGGTTTGTGATAAAGCAGTGGGATCCCCTGAACTAGGTGGTGTTTTGTTTGTTTTTAAGTTTTCTACAGTAATGCTCAAACAGCTGGAGTCAAATGAATCTTTAAAATGAAGCTCAGTTACCTAAATGGAGCTTAAAGGTTTCACATTCACTGTACACACATGCATCCTTTCAGGCAAACTGGGGTGTAGTAGAGTAGAGAGGGAGAAAAAGAGAGGGAGACAGAAAGAGAGAGAGAGAGGGAGGGAGAGAGAGAGAGAGAGAGAGAGAGAAAGAGAGAGAGAGAGAGAGTGAGAGAGAGATAGAAAGAGAGAGAAAGAGAGAGTGAGAGAGAGAGATAGCATGAGAGAGAGAGAGAGAGAGAGAAAGAGAGAGAGAGAGAGAGTGAGAAAG
>JBBPCX010000114.1:997705-999320 GCA_037974365.1 Hydrocynus forskahlii | reverse complement strand
CTCTCTCTCTCTCTCTCTCTCTCTCTCTCTCTCTCTCTCTCTCTCTCTCTCTCTCTCTCTCCCTCTCTCTCTCTCTCACCCCAGCCCTTGCCTTAAGGCCTCTATTCAGCCCTTTTTAATGGAAACCGAATTGAGGCTGCAGAGACACAAGGCCAGAGAGTGTTCCGGCATCTTTATTTATGGGCCAAGTTTTTTTTTTTCTTTCTTTCTCCGTTTTTTGTATTTTAGGGTCCTGTTCAGGTGAATCATTCAGCAGGGGAGGCTGCTGCCCCCCGGCCCTTTTATCACTCTCCACTCAAGCCCTGTTTACCCAGAGCCACACAGGTCATTGCGGTGCAAGCCTAAACGCAATTCCCCCTCATTTAGCGCCCAGCACCTGTGATCCGCTCTGCCTCTCTAGCCCGCGGTCAGCAGAGCTCGGCCACGGCCCAAACTTCCAACAAACCCAAGCCTCGGTCCCTAATTCACAGCACGCCGGCTATTGTAGCACCGCACTGTCCTCGAGGCTGTAGCATGATTTTACTGCATATAATATAACTCTGCACTGTACGCGGAGTTATAGAATGTTTTTGAAGCACATAAGGCTGTACCTGTGTGATGATCTTTGTTTACACTGTTAAAACTGCGGCACTGGCTGCGTAACATGACATGGCATTGGGCATAGAGTGGCTTGATTTTGCTGTTCATTGTATAATATGGAACTGTAGGATGATGTGTCCGTATAAAACACTGGTCTGTACCGACAACAGTGTGATGGTTTGACTACACAGCACTACACTGTACTTAGGTTCGTACAGTATATCACTGTTGCATACTGGAAGCTGTTTGATGATTGACTGTACATAATAAAATGTCAAATATTACTTAGAGCTGTATGGCTTTGCTGTCCATAATATATCACTGTACTGCTCTCAGTTGAATTGTTCAATGATTAGTTGAATGATGATTTAGCTGTACATAATAAAATATTGCACTATATTTAGAGATGTAGGATGATTTTACTGCACATAACATAACTGTATTTGGAGCTGTAATAAGTTTTTGAAGCACATAACGTTTCACTGCACTTCTGCCTGTATGATGACTTTGTTGACTTTGTTTGACTTTGTTGTTCATTACATAACATCGAGCTGTAGGATGACATGGCTGTATAACATTGCACCGTATAAACAACTGTATGATTTGGTTTGTGTGTTGCTCATAACACTGTGCTCAGATCTGTTCAATATATCACTGATGTATAACGGAAGCTGTATGATGATTTTACTGTCATAATAAAATATTGCACTTTATGTAGAACTGTATGATTATTTTGCTGTACATAATTAAGGACTGCACTGTGCCTAGATCTGTATGACTACCCGGCTGTAAATGTTACAATACCATATTATGTGTGATGATTATACTATTGCACTGTACTTGGATTTGTCAGGTGATTTCACTGTCCATAATGTAGCATGGAACTGTACTTAGAGCTGTATGATGACTTCACTATGTAGAACACTGCCCTGTACCTACAGCTGTGTGAAGATTTTTGGTACATGATAAAACTGTTTTATGTATTGCTATGTTGTAGAATTTTCTCTGTATTACTCTATACTTGTAACTGTAAAGT
>JBBPCX010000114.1:987705-992705 GCA_037974365.1 Hydrocynus forskahlii | reverse complement strand
AGAGAGAGGGAGAGCGAGAGAGAGAGAGAGAGGACTCATTAACTCTTCCATTACTTTAAAAGTCTCTCACAGGCCATGGTCTCAGATGGGAGGGGAGAGGGCGGGAGAGGAAGTGAGAGAGAGAGAGAGAGAGAGGGAGAGAGAGAGAGAGAGAGAGAGAGAGAGAGAGAGAGACGTCCTAAGCCTAGGCAAACATGATGATTAACGCAATTAATGCTTATTTCCTGCTACCCCCTCTGGCAATGCAACTTTGGCCCACTAGTGCCTCCTTAAGGGAGTATTTGGACCATACCATTTTGCGGAAAGGGAGGGGACGCTTAGACGCCCACAGATGACCAATTACTCCTCAGCCCAGATGTCTAAGCTAAACGCTAACGGCAGTTAGCAGCTGTACGTGTCGCAGCTGCCCCTGCCTCTAACACCTGCTCCGAGCCTTCGTTCTTTAGAAACCCATGTCCTACACCCCTAGCTAACAGACTCACACAAGTGATAAGACACTGTGAAATTTAAGCTCCGCCCCTCATCAGCAGAGGCTAATAATACACCAGAAGCTAAGCATGAACACTAATCCAAGTTTATCGTCACTTGCTGTGTCTCAGATGGGGTTATACAACACAATGTCATTAGTTTGCATTGGATATCGGATATTTAATCTATAGCTGGGGTGACGAAACAGCCTTAAGAATGCATTCATTATATAAGGGAAGGACATTCCCATGACTGTGTTCTATATTTGATAATCCACATCTCTCTCTCTTTCTCTCTCTCTCTATCATATTCCTATCATGAAAACCTTATATCACTTTATATAAAAAGAAAAAAAGACTCAATTCAACTTTAATGTGCATGAATAGATCTCTGAAGTCATGCATCATTCAGTAATCAGCACCATGCCCCCATCTGTAACTCTGGGAACCCATTAGGAAGTCCAAGATGTTGTTTTTCCTGAACCTAACATGTTTGCTCCTGTGTACCCCCAAGTGCAATGGATCCTTTTCGAATTATGAGGTCATTTACTGGTCAGAAACAAATCATGCTACGTACATGCTATGAGTAAGCTAGCATTTGTGCCCTCCGAAGCGATGTTGCATAAAATTCAGCCGCCCATTAAACCTTAGCACTATTATATAACAGCTACTCAAACTGTACTACTGCCAGAGCCGTTTACCCCACGCTTGACAAAGCCTGCTGGTTTGCATGGGCCATTTTGCCAGAGTGTATCGTGATGTCAGTCACAGTAGTCACATTTGGATCCTAACCGATCTCTAAACTCAGATATGGTGATATTTGGAGGAAAAATGTTCGCTCAGTAAAAGGCCCTGATGGAGCTCAGTGTGGAGAACACCATTCATATTTCCCACACAGAAAACCTCCTAAAATTCCTTATATGGGCCTGAAACTGACAGCAAAATGTCTTTAGAGGTTTTTTGAAGCTCTTCTATTGGTCCATTGGTTGTCACAAGCTTCCAGTTACAAAAAAGGACAAAAAGAACAAAAGAAAAATAAAAGAGGTTGTGAAATGACAGGGATGATACAGATAACTGCTGTCTGTGTGTTTTGAGTGATCCATAGCTCTCTACAGTCACTGGGTCCCACCGAAACACCCTCGCAGTGACAGGTAATGGCATGCTTTTAATTGCTGCAGTGAAAATGAATGCATGCCCGATTTCATTAGGCATAAATAATTTGGCCACTTGGGTATGTGCATTCGCAATTACTTATTCTTTTTGTATTCCAAATTACCTATTCTTTCAGATGTTCCTCTAACATGATTAGCGAGCTATGCAAACTAGCCACTGGGTTTTCTTTTTTTCCCTTTTTTTTTTTCATCAGGTCTCTTTATTTTTAGTTTGTTTTCTTTTTCTCTATTATTATTTTCAGGGCAAATCTGCAGATGTTGGAGGTGTGTCGGAGGATCTGCTCCTTGATCTTCTGCGCAGAAAGAAACTGCTGTTTGATTTTACTGTAGGTTCCAATGGAGTGATACATTGTATTGATTTAACACAGACATAAATCATTTCCAACATAAAATGCATCATCAGCACAGTCACTGCAATGTAAAGAAACCAAAAGACAGAATTAGGTTGATGTAATGTCATTTATTCATCCGGAAATGTATACGTTTAAATCAAGTACATTCAACGTGTTGAAACCGAGATATGTCATTTTTTCTGATGTGGAAGGTACTTCAGCAAGTGCGGATCTCTGAGCCCTATTTACTGCATCCTCTGATGAGCCTGTAAATGAAACACTCTCTGATAAATACGCATGATCACACTCAGTCATTGCTATTTATCCATTTAACTAATAACCGGCATTGTAGGCATTTATATTGCCACTGTATGGTGAACATTAATCTTGAGTAAACATATGCAAACGCACAGGCTGCGAGAGCATAGGAGGTAGTCGCAGGTGAGGGCAATTAGGGTTCCTGAAGATAGGAAGGCCCGGTGGATTAAAGGTGTAAACACACACTGAGGCTGAGGGGTGGAACCGGACGTGAAGGCCAGGAATTATAGGGCTGTGAGATATTATAAAGAAAAGTAAACTGAACTTGCTTATGGACAGGTCAAACAGGTTTAGGTAGATCACGAATTGTGCATTCTTCTTAGGATTCAAATCTTCTTAGGATAGGACTGAAAGAGGAACCCTATTTCAGAGTCAACACCACGTCGTGATTGCAGTCTGACCAACATTTTCTCAGAAAGCTCCAAAGACTGCTTTTGTACCATAAAAGTAGCTGTTTGTTTGATTTCTGAATTATATGCAGTATTGTTTACAGCCATTTTTCTCAGTATGTGAGAACTTAACATCTTTCTGCTGGCAAAGTTAACCTTACAATAAATGCAAGCCAACAAGAAAGCGGTAAAAAGGTATCAAGAATGGTTTTGTTAGTAAAAAAGTAGTTGGTATTTTGTGAGCTAACACAGGTTTGGTTCCAGATTTCTCCTGGGAGCCTCCAGCTTCACTGGTCATCTGAAACTTCTACATATAGACATATATAGTATTATTTACATTTTTATTTGGTCCAATCCCTCATTTTTCCCAGTGTACTCTTGCTTACCACAAAAGCACCAACAACTGTTTATTTGATTGTTTGATAAGTAACAGATTTGACATTTCACATCTAATCCTATGGATTTACTTTGGATAATAAGACACCATCACTGGTGTATCACCATGGTAACACTTTATTGTAGTGCAGGACTCATAACACCTACATAAGCCTTATATGACAACTGACTAATGCCTATATAAACATTCATAAAGCCTTGCTCTCAAAAGTGTAAGTTTCCAGAACACTTTCTGGGCTGAAATGGCATCAGTGTCAAATAAAGCAACCTTTATGACACCAGAGGCTTTATAAACCTTTATAAACCTTCATAAACCTTTATAAACCTTCATAAACCTTTATAAACCTGTAGGTTTATGTCAGTTTCTTTCAAGCGACATGCACCCTACAGTAAAGTGTGACCATCGGGACTCTCTCCTTTACCAAGGGATTCCCATCAAACCCAAAGGATGGACTCGTAAGATAATTGAGTTTCAATGGACCCTTAGGCAGATATAAAATTAATTTAGTGACTAATGACCAGTGATTATAAAACCAAAAAGACCATCTAGGACACCTTGCCTTTCTATTTTCTTGCTGTTACTTTTCAATTAGGAAAGAACTGAGAAGTTTTGTTAACCTAAAACACTTATTTGATACCTTTTACAACACTCAGCATGCCGGTCATCGAAGTGTCCTCCTTGGATATTCTCAAAAATGATTTTTTCTCAATGGTTCATTAAATCCCAGTTATATAAAACTCTCAAAAAACATATTAACTTGTATTATGTTGAGGCCATTCAAATTTTTACAAGGTTCTTGCACACCATTTCTCTTTAAATAACCGTCCAAGATTCATGGGCGAATCAAAACAGGTTCTTCTTCCATGGCATTGCTCCATAGAACATTAAGAATGTATGATGAGCAGGGGTTCACATGTGTAAAGTCCTTTTTGACAGTTGTTTAAAGCACATAATCAAACACCCGAGAGGTGTTGTGGGTAAAATGGTTGGGTTTTGGCATTATTCCATTATTCATCCTCTCAAGTTAAACATGCATAGACTTTAATATGTTATCTAAACCCAACAAAGAAATGCTGCTCTTCTATAATAAACACATTCTGATAAGTGGTGTCCCCAAACTTTTGACAGCCAGTGAAATATCATAAACATTCTCAGATGTATAATGACTCATGCATGCAGCCCATTTTGAGAAAGTGTAACCGACGAGATTATGGCATCAACAGTGTGTGTGCTTGGGTACAGGTCTGTACGTTAGCGTGGTGCTAATTAAAATGTCCTTCCTCATTAGTGGCGATTGGCCTGTGTGTTTTGGACATTCTGTGTGTCCCTGGCAGAGGAACACGAGGCCAAATTTAGACATGTGTGTCACTGGTTCCTCGCCCATCAGATGGACAGCACCAACACAACAACAAAACTGGGGCAGCCATTCGTCCCCATGGAGCATGGACTGCTGCACACACTCACACACACACACACACACACACACACACACATGCAGATGGCCAAAGAGCAGTTCCAGAGTTCATCTTCAGAAACTCAGAGTCTTTACTAGCATCATTTATTCATAAAGAGTGTGTGAATGTGTGTTTGTGTTTGTGTGTGTGTGTGTGTGTGTGTGTGTGTGTGTGTGTCTGTATGTGTGTGTGTGTGTCTGTGTGTGAGAGGGGATTGCAATCCACTAGGCCAGACTGGGATTTGGGAGGGGTTTTTTTTTTTTTTGGACCATAAGAATGCAAGAGACAGACGTCACAGAAGAGAGAATTAGCATGAGAGAGAGAGAGAGAGAGAGACAGAGACAGAGAGACAGAGACAGAGAGAGAGAGAGACAGGGAGAGAAAAGCAGAGCGAGAGAGAAACGGAGACAGGAAGAGAGAGAGAAAGAGGAAAGATAGGGAAAGATAGGGAAAGACAGAGAGAGAGAGAGA
>JBBPCX010000114.1:957781-972294 GCA_037974365.1 Hydrocynus forskahlii | reverse complement strand
ATATATATATATATAGATAGATATAGATATATAGATAGATAGATAGATAGGTAAACACACACACATATGTATACAATAAGGTGAGTTGCCCTAATATGGGACATTTTTTGTAGTTTAATCACATTACAAAAAATGTCCCACATTAGGGCAACTCACCCTATTAATACATATATATATAAAGTAAAGATTTTTGCAGCAATGTAATGATTCCTAGATTCCTAGACTTTGAGTGTAACAATTCTTAGATTTCTTTGGAGTATAACAACAAAGACTTGGAAAAAGAAGACAAAATGGAAAATGAAAACAAAAATAAAAATCACATTCTGTCTGAAGCTGCATATTATAATCAATTTCCAAAAGACATTTGTTTTGATTTCTATGATTTCTCTTGTAAAAATAAATGAGTCAAGTTTTTCATTTTTTGACATTTTTATGACCCAACATCAATTCTCAAGACTTTGTTTTTCCAAACTGGGAAGCCATTCAGCTGGAGTTACATCCAGGCATCCAGACAATTGTAGAGATGTCCTCAGTTCTGTGCTTCTGGCATTACTTTCTTTTATTGTGTTGTTTTGTTTTCTATGTCTTTGCTTGTAACGAACAGTTTTATTTGTCAGGCCCACGAGTTACAAGAACCCTACAGTGATTATGATCTTATAGAGATACTCTGTAGTGCAAAGAGGCGTCTCATTTGTAGCAACAGACATCCAGGTGTAAAGAGCGAGCCGGGACGTCCCCCCAGCAAGCACTTCAAAGCTTCAATGGCCTCTTCAGCGCTGGACAGATGTCCGCCAACACACACACACACATGCTTGCACACAGGCATCGTGACTTTTAGCAGCTGGAGAACACCTGCCGGACAGACCAACTGCAGCATTGCTAATGCGACCGAAAGCACCATGTTCCTGTTCCTGGCTACTGCAGCACTTTGTTTTCTCCTCACAACGCGTGGACTCGACGTGTGTCTTTTGAATCTGCTCTGTCAGAGCTGATAACACTCGGGCCGTTGACGAAGAACTCAGCGGTAGTGGGCGCAGGCTCAAGCCATGTGGACCAGACCAGACGGTGAGGATCCACAGGTGCCGTTTTTACCGATCGGTCACAGGTGCCATTAACATGGTACACCTGCGCACAGCTTTATGGAGCGAGCGCCCAACGGAGATGGTGCTCACAGTTCAGCCTGTTCTGTGGAATAAGCTTCGAGAGATCACAGGAAAAAACCCAAAGACCAATTTAAAAGAAATCTGAAAGCCTGATTTATGCTTTCTTTGAAGATGTACACAAATGTATCGTGATGGAGATGTTTTAAGATCAATAACTTCGTAGTTATTTTCAGAATTAAGATAAGAAACCAACTTTGTTCAATACTGATTGGAAGTTTAGAACAATAACACATAATTTGCTCTAAGAGGACAAAATCAGAAACAAATATGCTTGTTTTTAACGAGACAATACATTTCTTCAAAGTCTTTTAGGATGTACTCACCGTAGGCAAACCGCACGGGGCCTGAACACGTTTGAGTCCCAAAGTCCAGTTTGTTTGGCTACAGGGAGTCCCTGAATTACAGATCCGTTCATTCAACAGTGATGTAACCTGAATTTTGGTGTAAGTAAAAGCACACCCTAGCCTCAGTCACTTACCGATCCCAACACAATTGTAAAATCATAATCTAGAACACAGAAACACACAGAAAAAGGAAAAGGCCATAAATATACTGTACTTGTACACTGTATTGTATTAACAGAAAAAAAGACATTAAATGAGTGTAAAAACACTCTAAGAGTCCAAAATGGCATAGGTAAACGTACTGCGGAACGCTGACTCCCTCTCTCATACACAGGGTTACTGCGTATTCTGCGTATACTGTGTATTCTTCGCACAACCAAACTAGTTATGGGAGTGAGCATGGTAAACTTGAAACGTTGTATATTGAGGCTGTCATAACCCGAGGACCCCCGTAGGCGGATCACTCCGAAGAATGCCTTCATACTATCCAATTTAAGAAACTTGGTGGCGACTGATTGACTTTGATGTACCGCAGAGATCCACGGTTTGCTAGACATTTTGGGTAGACAAGAGAGTACAGGAACAGAATACAACATACAAGAAGAGATATTAATGTTAGCTGCCTCTCTTGGCTTGTTCAGCTTGTTTGACCCAACGGGCGTTGATGCTTTCTTCTTTTCGACATGTCAGCAACAATGCCTTGTAAACATGTATTGCTAACTAAACACGCTCGTGTGAGTGGGCGGGGTAGTGGGGGGGGCTGCAGGCAGGCTACGTTTTTTCATGAGTAATAAGCTCAAAATGGCATTTATTTGGTCATCATATCAATATTTTAGAGCTCCCTCAAAATTTCACAAATCATGTTTCCAGGGGAGCTCATGTTACCACTGGGGGAGCTATAGCTCCTGCTGCTCCCCTCTAGTTCGCACCCTGGAGGAAAGGAAACTCTAACAAGATCACAGCCAGGTGGCTTTTGGCCAGTCTTGCCTATGGGAGGGAGGAATGCACCTATTAGATAAACCTGGTGTCAACCTTGACTACACTTTGAGGTGAACACATTTGCGAATTGTGTGAGGTGTATAATAAGATAAAACCCCTACTGACTTTTGTTGAAACCCAAAATTCCCAAAACGGCATTAAAGCACTTAAGAATGACGTTTAATCTTCTAAACGTTATGCAGAAACCTCAAATAACCCGCTCTGAGGGCATTGTAATTCACAGGCGGTTATCTCATACTCTGCCGGCTCCTGCTTAAAGTCCCTTCCCGTTTGCTAAACTTAATCATCTAAGTTTGGTACTTTGACTACTTTTGAGTCTTTCTAAGAAGGCAGCTGCTGAAACTGCGCAGAAGGTCAGATATTCTTGAAGAAAAAAATCCCTGAAGGACCATTACGGGCCATGTCTGACAACTGCTCAACGGAATCACTACACCAAGGTCAGTGAAGATCACATGCTGCCCGGCTGCACATGAGTCTTTTTACAGACATGGAATGGGACATTTACGACATGAGACATCAGTGAAACATCATTAATTAGGTCCAATCGAAGTCAGTCTTATTTATTTGACAGCTATTTGACGTCCTAAAGTCAAGAGTTTTGCAGCGATGTAATGATTCCTAGACTTCATTTGAGCATAATGACAAAAGACTAGAATAAAAAATGGAATAAAAGTGTAATAACATCATGCAAAAATAATGTGCTCCAAGCAGCTAGGCTACATTTTAATACAAGGATCAGCTATGTAAGAAAAATAAAAGTTACATGCAGTCTGAATTAGCATAATTATCATAATCAATTCCTGAAAGACATTTGTTCTGGCCCCTGAAGAATCCCAAAACGTTCCAGTGTTTATTCACATTCTCAACCAAGAAAAAATTCCAAGAACCAAAAACAAAAAACCAAACTGTTTTTCATTCTGAAGTAGACTCCCATTTTCTTCCAGACTGTATTTCTGGCATTTCTGCAGTGCATGTAAAACGGCAAATGGCTATGAGAAATGAACAGAGCTGCAACACGAAACATCTGAATAAGGAAAATTCCATTTCTATGACTTCTCTTGTAAAAATAAATAAGTAAAGTTCATCATTTTTGACATCTTTATGGTAGAACACCATGTCCCGACATCAGCTCTCAAGACTTTTCCCCAAAAGGGAAAGCCATTCTGCTGGAGTACCATCCCAGCAGCCAGACAATTGTAGATATGTCCTCAGTTCTGTGCTTTCCACATTCTTTTCTGTTATTTTTCAGTACATTTATTTGAAAATCCTTCTTGCTGAATATACCTTGTCCAACAACAGAGAATCAAACACCCTTACAGTTTGTTACTCATGGTATCCTCTGGATATTTTCTCCAAAAAATCTAGCTACTGAATTACTGTTTTAATTTAGCCCTCTTTTTTTAATTTAAGAATGTCTAATTTCTCATACAGAGACAGTTCACATCACACAAATCTAATATTTAGGGTCACATTTAGAAAATAACCTATCGCCATTCTTCTTTGATTTCCTACGAGAGGTTGCTAAGTTGAAAGTTGGATCGTTGCTAGCTTATCTGTTGATGAAACTGCAGTCATCTTACATCAAAAGTCCTACATCAAAAGAGTCACCCCAAAGCTTCTTTCCTGAAATGTCACCTTTTTGCATGTAGAAGATCAAGGCAGGCTGAATTTCATGGAAGAAAACAACCTGAAAAACAACTCCCTCATATCCAGATTTCATTCACTTACACAGGCGCAACATTTTCCGAAGATTTTGCTCCATTTTCAGCCACAAGATAACCACCTACACGCCATTGGTTCTCCAGTGACACCATTTCAGACCTCCAGCATGCCTCACTCAAAAGAATTCTGACTCTGTTCCGGCTCTACTCCTCATCGACTTCCCATCCTCCTGTTCTTGTGAGCTTCACCTGTCCATCAAGGCTACACAAAACACAGATGTGTTATGAATGAAAGACTGAGAGTGGGGGAGTTCACAGAACGGATCAGGCATCTCTCTCACTCTGGAGAGGAACACAAGCGAGATGACAGGAAAACAAGGGTCACGTTTCATCTGTTCTTGCGAGAACTGCCGTCCATCGTTTGGCTGGAGCTTTTGAACCCCAATCCCGCCACACCCTTTTCCCCTCCCCCTCCACCTCTCTCTTCTGTCCATGGATTAGAGAGATACTGATGCTGGTCTATGCCATAAAACTGCCGCCCATCTTTATTCCGCACTGAAAGGTTGCTTTGTTCTAAGCTACCAGTGCTGTTGCACTTCTTGACCAGAGGTGGCACCAGTGAGCCAGGCATGAGGAGGGAGGTAAGCGAAAGGCTACTGAGAGTTTCTGATAAATGTTCGCTGTTAAATGCCTGACTCGATCCTCCCCCAATCCCTATGCCTGTATCCTCATCCGAAGGGTCTATGGAGTCCTGCCTGTTGCAGCTTGGGCTGATGCTGCCACCACAGCTGCTCTGGCTCCTCTGGTGTCCCCTGGTGGCCTGGAGACTGAAGCCAGTTTGAGCAGGTTGTAGTCTCTGGCTGAGGCTTGAGGAAGGAAGGGTGCGGTCTGGTAGAGGGCAAACCAGAGGCAGGGGTAAAGTCAGGTCTTGAGGAGGAGATGCACTGAAGCTTAGGCCTTCCTCCAGAGCAGTTTGCAGGCTGCCTTCAGAACTGCCCACAGCCAGGGTGGATTCACTCTGGTATGGGGGCTAAAAGGAGGGGAGACACAAAGGTGTTACCAGGAGAACTATCCAGCCTTTGAAACCCTGTACTGAAAAAATAATGTATAAGACAAGGTAATGGTAAGTGGTATAAAATTGAACATTTATGTAACCCAAATGCATACCAAAATGGCAAAAATAATTAACATGACTGTCAGTTTCATAATCAATTTAAACACCAATTCAACGTTTTATTATAACCCAAAGGCAGTCTAAGTGACTCAACACACGCTGCTTGTATGAAAGAACGAAACTAATCAGGACTGAAAGATTCACCAGAAAACGCCCCTGTAAACTTCGACTGAAAGGTTCATGATGGCAGTGGTTCTCAAATTGGTCCCCAGGGCTCAACAAGAAGGTTCACATTTTTACTTAATTTCACTCTCAGCTGAAATGAAGTCTTTTGAGGTCCCTGAGAACAATCTGAGAGCTGCTGCTTAAACAAACCAAAAGAGTTACTTCTATGGCATTGCTCTAAAGAGCCCTTTTTTGTAAAACAGGTCCCAGTACACTGTTACCTGGTATTCAGGGCTGGTTCAGATTTCAAGTTCAAAGCAAAAATGCCCCCGCGGCCAGGATTGAGAAACACTGATCTATGAAATAGCTTTAGGGAGCGCATCATACCTGTTGGCCCGCAGCCCTGCTGTTGGCCCCAGGGGACCGAAGTGAGGCCCAGGAGGCTGGCGAGGTGAGCCTGGAACCGGCTCGTCCTGCCCAGGCTGCCCCTGCTGCCGGGCTCCCCTGGGGAGCGGCTGTGGCTGGATGGAAGAACTCTGCTGGGAGATGAAAGAGAGGTGAGGATGTCCTCCCACCCCCTCTGCTGCTACTGCTGCACCGCTCACCATCTGCCACAGAGACAACGCACACATCGAGACATCAACGAGATATTACGCCCATATGAAAAGACCATCAACAAGATACACAGATAGCGAAACCTGAGAGACAGAAATGCAGTCAGAGAAAGCAGCTGATCTTTGGACATGTCTAAATTCTTAATTTCCCTGAGTTAATGGCCACTGTTTGTCATGAATTAAACATGATCCTCTTCAAACCACCATTACCGTAGCTGGCCGTGTGCTAGCTTTAGCTAATATGCTAGTAAAAGGTAGTAGAAATGACACAATAAAGTATGACATTGTGTCTTTGTTACTTATTTTGCAATTTCATAGTACGTTCTTAGCATAACAGTGCAAACAGTCAGCGGCACAACAAACAGTCAGTGAAACACCACACACTGTCAGTGAAACAATCAGTTAAACCCTAAGTGCAGTCAGAATGGCACCACATGCAGGCAGTGAGTCACCACACATAGAGAACGGAGCTGCAGCAAAGGCTAATGGCCTACCAGCTGTGCTACACTAACTGACAGACATCGGTGGGGCTGTTACTGGTGAATGTGTGTCTTTTGTTCAGACTCAAGGGCAATGCCCTAAGCAAAGCACTGTGGGAATTATTGACTCGTTAATCTCATTAATCACCAATTTAAGTAAAATTCTAAAATTAAAACTACTGATATTTCTGCCTTTTGCAATTTATCTTTTCACACAGTTCAAGATTGTTTGTTTACTCACCTAGACCACAGTTGTTCAGCACGGGAATCTCTACGCAGAATTTTGCATCAATTTACACAAAAGGGCCACAAACAGTTTTGTTAGAAAGGGGACCGAGAGATTCACTGTTGAAGGCCCTGAAAATCTGACTATATAGGACTATGATCTCCAACAACTTGTCCACATTTGGTACACTTTTTTCAATTTCATAGATAATATTCTTAAATTGTTACTCAACATAGGATAACTGGATCTTAATTATTCATCATGCAGAGATTCTTTAAAGTTGCACTCTTGCACATCACAATAAAAAAAAAAAGGTTCTTTAAAAGTAGTGAGGTCTGGTTCTATTGTTGGATGATCATTCTAACTCATGCCTATGGTACTGAATGGAGCTCCATCACTCAAGAGAACACAGTTCCACATTCTGACAGCCCAAAGTTAGGGGGCTTTATAACCCTGTAGTCAACACTTGGCACTGGACATGGTGACCTTAGGCTTCTTTTGAAAATGCTTTTCAATGAATGCACTTTAAAGTAGCTAAATTCACTCACAAAAATTGGCACCTTTTTTAAACCCAACCCCTGCAACACTTTTTTCATGCCCTGTTCCTCCCTCTTGCCGTTGATTATTTGGCTGTTGGACTCAGGACACATTTAACTACAGTCGGAGCAGAACGTTATCTTTGCTTTGTGTACTTGCTTGCTGTGTGTTATTGAATGTACCGTATATGACCTCCTGCCAGTTTCTGGCCTTGTTTGTGTCTTGTCCCTATGCAACTGAGTATTTTGTTGTCTGTATATATTTTGCAAAGAGTTCAAAAGATCACTGTTTGTATATTACACTTGGTAATTGTCACAACTCCATTTTGATTGAGTTAATTTTCTCTTGGTTTTGGTTAGTTAGGGAGGTAGGTAAGAACTTGTATTTATGTTCTTTTTTGTGATTAAGGTAAGGTATAGGTGTTTTTGTTTGTTTTTTTTATCTGGATGGCTTTTTCAAATCAATCTTTTCAGATGAATCCACAGATCATGTAATGGTATTCGCCCTATGACTTCTGGGACAGGGTTCAAACCTTCCCCCACACACATCCCCAGAACCCTGGTTAAGGATACAGCTCCATAATATGGCATTTTGTCTTTATTTTGGTGACAGGCCAAGAAGTTACATCATGAAGGCTTAAAAATTAGCTTGAAAAATAACATTGTTCCTAGAATAGTTAAAACTTTTAGAATGGATACCGCACTATACTTTAACATCGCATTCATTTTACTGGAATTGCAGGCTCCGTTTGAATGAAATGAAAATGACTATGGAACATTTTCATTGTCATTTTTCATACTTATTTCCTGAGCTGAAGGCATATCTAGGATTTCGTTTTTGCCCAAATTCAGAGATGTTGACCATTTCAACTCAATCAAACCTGCCCCCAGAGTAGTTGGTGCACATGGTCCATGTTGGTCATTGCAAAATGGTTTCTGTGTTTTCTATCACCATATTAAAGAAGCTTCATGCTGCCTTTATTGTTGGATGCACAAGGAGTTTCTGAGAGGATGTGCACACAAATTCAGAATGCAATTCACATTACAGTGTGGGCTGTCTTCCTTTGGTGAAGGTACAGGCCTACACTGATTTAATTATGATGCTACAACTATACCGTTTCTTCAACTAATTTGTAGAAATCTGTAAGAAATTAAGAAAGTTTAGATGTGTCCTGAACATAGAACAGAGCTGTACACGATTTCATAACAGCTGACAATTGTTACATTGGACCTAAACTCTGACAGCTTTGGGCACTCCAGTGCATGCAGAAGTTGATGCAGACCTTGTTCATGGGATGGCATGTGCTGATGAGAAGCTGGTTCTTTCTTCTCTTGGAGGTCCAGCTGAAGCAACCTGTCCCCACCTTCACTGCCCAGGCTGGGGGCTCTGCTGTGACTATAGGACCCCCTGCATTCCTCCGGTGCATTTCGAAGCTCCTCTAAACTCTGGGAACCACTGCTTCCTCTGTCCTCCTGCAGAGGATAGCACAGATGTTAGCGTTATCATTCAGAATGGCGAGGCTAAAACATCACCATTACCTGTCGGCGATTTTAGTGAACCTCGCTGCTTGCATTCTTAACATTTCTTGCAGGCAATTTTAGCCAACCTTGTTATTGCATGCTCAGATGGTCATATGTTTAGACCCTAGTACTGAGTTAACATTTTGCTAATTCGAATCTAGGCCTCAAATGATCAGTTAAGAATCTGCCTGAAGGCAGCTCATGGCAAATTTAGCTCGTCTTATGCCAAGCTATATCATTATTCTGTGCCTGGTAGCCTCACTCTAACGCATTAGCATTCTAACGTTGTCACTCCTGGATCCCAGCGGAACAGAATCTATAATTGCATTTTTAAAGGCCGCAGTGTTTGCCGATACATTTCTTTTAACATTCATTTCCATGTCTCCCCCAAGCCCATATAACACAGTGTATCAATAACGATTTGAGAAAAATAATTATGAGCTTCTGAGGGCTCATCTGATTCTTTTTGTTATGAAGCGGGTATCAAATTAGCTGTGATTCAATGAAAAAAAAAGAAAAAGAGCTAAAGGAGATGTGACAATTGGCCATCGGCAGCTGGCTTGACATGGAATACACCAATACAGGAACACTGATTGCACATTTAGGCACTTAAGCATGCATTGATTAGCTAATCAGGTACTGAAACATGCTAATAAAGATTAATTAAGTGATTAAGTGATTACAGGCTAGAATAATTAACGAGCAGAGTGGTATCCCCTGGGACCAAACTAAACACCTAGGCATGTCTGTGACCTTCTTGGGGGTATAGGCATATATGCAAAGATATGTGTGTACATTTTTGCATGGCCATGAAAACCTGTCTTTGTTACTGTACCTGTAAACTGTACCTTCTTTGCTATAAGACTGTATGTGTAAATGAGCTCTGTTCTGATTAACTGCCTTGTATTGTGCCAGTCTTTATTACTTGAATGTGAGTAGGTGGGGCTAAACTGCAGTGGGCTAATATAGGTAAATGTGCAAATACTTTGACTTTTGTGACATCACAGAAACAGCAGTTTCAAAATGGGGTGTTTTCACAGCTTTTGACTTCACAGACTGAGGAGTGTATGGTATGTTTTGAAACAATGTTTACATCCTGCAACATATTCATTATGTTTTGCATGATATGGGCCCTTTAATGTGTTTTTTTCTTATTGTGTAAAGATTCCATTGGAGAGATACATGCCCTGATGTTTTGTTCTAATTTTGACATCCGTTTGAATTCAAAGGTAACCACCCAAACCCACCTTGCTCTCCCTAATGAGCAGCTGATACACGCTGTGGTCGTCGAGGCTGAGGTCGTCAGGCAGGACTGGTGATGAGGACTTGTCTGAGAGCTGCTCCGACATCAAGGAGGCCTGCTCCACCTCAGCCAGTCGGATCTGAGGGAGAAACGACCCATTCAGGGCACAAAAGGAGAGTCATGCCATAGTCAGGTTAGGCCCTAGTGTGTGTGTGTGTGTGTGTGTGTGTGTGTGCGTGCGTTTGTGCATGCGTGCGTGTGTGTGTGTGTCACAGAATCTGTGTAAATGTCCGGTTATGGTCATTTATGATCTATCATGATTACACTGCTTATAAAACATGTCAAATTTCACGTTTTCTCTACAGTCTCAATAGAAAACACACTTCTCCCCAGTTGGTGCACAATTACTGCTTATGTGCTGAATTTAACATAAAAAACTGAATATTTAGGTTTGATGTATCACTAAACAACAACTCTCCTGGAGCGTTGTGATGTCTTTACTCACCTGATAACATATCTTCAGAAAAATGGGGGGAAAGATCAGATTAACCAGTTCCTTTGAATTAATTGTGAAGGAACATGAAATTAACTCACTTAAAAAGGAACATGCTGCGGTGGAAGGAAGCAACGAATCAGATTTGCGCATGCATAGAACAGCACAGATTTTTTTTTCGAGCTGCGGCCATTTCTGCTGCCATCATTACTTTTTCTTCAGAAACTGCTTTCATCCAAAATCAGTTGAAGACACTTTCTATTTCATATTCGGTTCCTTGCAAATTATTGCTCTTTTTTTTCTATAATTAATTACATTTTCTTCCAATTTATGTGCTGCATTGATAGTATACTTTTAGAAACAAATGTTGATTGAAAGTTCAGGATCTGCAGTTTCTGCCGAATTTCATGGAGAGCTAAATAATTGAAATGTAAGAGGGATTTATAGCATCTGTGCCTTTAGGGTCCTGAGAGGGTTAATTCCATGTAAGTACAGAGAACTGTTCTGCTATTTGGAGTGGATGTCATGAGCCCCCAACCCCCCCCAACGTATGTTGGCACAGATACTGTATACAGCTCACAACGTATGCAATTTGCCATAGGATCTGCATATTTCCCAGTGTGACTCACATGTCTGGCTATGGTGTGGAATGCCATGATGCAGGCAGAGCGTGTATTGTACATGTGTGGAAATGGAACTGACAGCTACACTGAGCAGGCATGTGGCTGACGCAGAGTGAGAAATGATGGGGAGTGAAGTTACAGGTTGTGGAGCGTGAGCCTGTGCTCCCACAATGGTGGGAGACAAGGATATAATGTTGAGCTGCTTCAAGCCATATTAACAAAATGCACTACAAAAGTCTTAGGCACCTATGCAAATTGTTTGAAGCCCTTTACATCAGCACTGTGTTTCTTTCTGCCAGTAAAACCACAAGTGAACATTAGAATAAATGTAAACACACAACAAAGCAGTAAAACGTATCAAAATTCTTTTTCTAAAAATGGCTGATATTTTGTGGGCTGGTTACTAGAACATACGTTTGGTTTCAGATTTCTGCTCTGGGTCTCCAGTCATTGTGTGGATTTGTAAAATTCTATAAGCAACACACCTAATTTAATCTAATGAAGTAAAAAGAGCCAACCGAGGTATTTGGGTGGAGGCTACAAGTAACACTGGGCTTCAGTGAGGACAGAGGGCTGGAAATGGTGAACATTTGGTAACTTAACCATACATGAAACCAGTTTTTACTGTACTGGTAACATTACTGCACAGTTGTAAACAGCTTTTCAGCATAATTTTCTCAGGTATCCAAGACTTTTGCACAGTTCTGTATATGTACCACAACTGGAAACTGGACAGATTGCACGAGCATCTGTACAGGCCGGTCAGCCCATTCTAGTGAAAGTGATAACTGGACAAGCTTGACCCGAAATGAACTGATGGAAACTGCCTTCGTCCAAGTGGACCAAAGGTATATTGCGCTGTCAATCAAGCTTTTGTCGGTTTTCTTGGATACAGAGTCCACCACATTCCGCTTAGAAGAAGGAGGTTTTTCAGATAACATTGTACAACTGGGCCCGACTGGAAGCAATGTGACGACAGAATTTCACTGCGCTGATACTGTCTACCAGCTGTTATTACACCATTGTAACACACTTGACACAAAATCAATTTGAAGTTTGTGGTGAAAATGCCTCTTTCTAGTCAAGACAAGGCTTAAAAGAAAAGTTTAGCACAGAATTTTGGTTTTTCACTGGCGCTACTAGGCTAGTTCAAATGGCGTGTCTAAATCATCACATACTCCTTAACCTCCTTAATAGCAGATCAATAATAAACTTGCTTTTGTGGTTTCTGACGCTAAAAAAACACAGGACACATGCCGTTGGCGAGTGTCAGTGGCTGACCAGTAATCAGAGTGGTGTGTATAGCATGTGGTTGGTCTTTTTTTGGCCGAATTACCGTGCAGGATTGACGCTGACAGTCACTCTTTAAGAGGGAGAACGAAAAAAGAAACAAAACCAAGACAGAGCAATACAAGGAAACAGCACTTCGGTACAAGGAAATAGCACTCCATTTCAACACCAGGGGTCCTGGGGCAATTTCAGCATGGGGTCCAGGGAATTTCCTCCTTCACAGGTGCTACTGTGTGATTTTATTTCATTTCGGATCCAGCATGTCAATGTTTTCCTCCCTTTAGTGAATTACAGGACGAATTGCTACTTTTTTTTTTTAACTCATCAGTGATCAGATCATTTAAGCCTCATTTGGATGCATGTCTCCATGTGTAGATTTTCGCCTTGGAAAAAGAGGTTTTTGCCCACCACTACTCGCAGTAATTAGTCTCCTAGCATGCATATTCAATTTACAACACTTTCCAAATCACAAAAATGAAGAGTCTCTCAAACATTTGCTTGGTCTGGGTGGTAGAACCTTATCTCCTCACTCTCTGTACTGGGAGAGCTAAAGCAAGAGGAGAAAGATATTAGGTCAACCCTTAGTGAAATCCTACAGGCTGCTTGAAGAAACCATTACAATGGTAGTCACAGCTATAAATTATTACACTATCATCCACTATTAGTGTTCTCTGGTCATACGACCACATGCCAAAAAAAACAACCCACTAGGAACTAATTTGGTGCTCAGTTTATTTCTATCTGGAAGAGAGAGTTTTATCACGGAGGAAATGTGAAAAACTGTTATTATAAACCCCATCATAAACTGGTGCACTCTAAATAGGACTTTTTTCCACCCGTATCCTTTTCCCATGTTTGGTTGCAGGCCATGGTTTTATTTTCAGTACTGGGTTTTTTGGCTGCATTTTCTTCACAGTTTTAGTCATGTCAGATTCCACCCACTAACTAGCTCTACCCCAATCACACAATACCACGAACATTGAGAAAATGAAAGCACATGCTTTCTCCAAGGTACTTTAGTCGCCGTTGCATCTTTTCAAACTGCAGCTAATGGAATGTCATTGGACAGTTCAGTACACTCAAAGTAGAACATTAACTCTCAGTGGTCACTTGGGCTAGCATCATACTGAATGATGGGGAGGGAGGGTCAAACCACTCACCCAGAGAGAGAGAGTGGCCAATTATGCTGTCTTAGACTCCCAGCCATGGATGACTTTGGCATCACTGGAGATCAAACTTGCTGATGATGAGGCCAATGCTTAGACAGCCATGCCACATGGGAGCGCGCCTGCTGGTTTTCTGACCCGTCTGTTCTAACGACGGTGTTATTTGGATTTCTCCCAGCAAAACTCTCCCATGCAGGCACCCTGCCTAACCCCGCTTGTTGTACTAGCTCCAGGGCAAAACTGAAGAAATCAGCTTTGGACACCAGAAATGTCTTGGCTCAACTGCTAAGTGTAATGGGAAAATTGTGTAAATTACACCATTAATCTGCGGCCTGAGCTGAACGTCTCAGCCTGCGTTTGCAAGATTATGAGTGGTGTGTGTGGTGTGCATTGTGTGTGTGTGTGTGTGTGTGTGTGTGTGTGTGTGTGTGTGTTACCTCTGTTGGGTGACACCTGCAGTCTCGACACACAGCAGGTGAGGAGTAATGATGAAAGACAGATCCGGACAAGTTATCAATCATCTGCATCTCTCCCTCCAGAGAATCCTTAATCAGCAGAGACACACTGTCCAGCCACAGGTTCTCCTGCACACACACCGACACACACACGCATACACACTTTCAGAAGCTCTTGAAGACTATAATAGACATCGTTCTCTCCTGTGTTTTCTGTGACTTGAAGTATGAATTTCAAATTTATTTCTCTGCCAATGCAAAAACACCCTGTTCTCTCACTCGCTCTCTCTCTCTCTCTTTCTCTCTCTCTCTCTCTCTCTCTCTCTCTCTCTCTCTCTCTCTCTCACACACACACACATATACACACACACACACAGAACTCCCTGCCTTTTCACTTCTTTCCTGCCATGAGCATAAACAA
>JBBPCX010000114.1:938832-952748 GCA_037974365.1 Hydrocynus forskahlii | reverse complement strand
TACCCTCACCTTCACCCTCACCCTAACCCTAACCCTCAGCCTAACCCTAACCCTAACCCTCACCTCAACCCTAACCTTAACCCTCACCCTCACTCTCACCCTAACCCTAACCCTAACCTTAACCCTCACCTCAACCCTAACCTTAACCCTCACCCTCACCCTCACCCTAACCCTCACCCTAACAGTCACCAGTTAGTGCTGATACTGGTGATGTTACGCACTGTGCATTAAAACTCACAGGGTAGTGAAGTGTTCTCCTAGCACAAAAAAAAGGCCTAAAGTGTGATCGCAGCACGTTTGAATAGATTTTATGTCGTGATGGCTGCAAGAAAAGTCATGAGATCGTGTTGCTGTGCCATACCAGACAATTAGCTGTTTGCAAAGTTATGGTGATAATACACCAATAAAACAATTGTTTTACGACCGTGCTAGTTTGTATTGTTACATTTATAAACGCCGGTAAAATAAGCTAATAATATAATCAGTGTTACCGTTAGGAGAACGGCTATTTAATGGCTATATAACACATTATGGACACTTGGTAAAACAATAGACTTTTAAGTTAGTTCTTTTATGCCTTACATTGCTAAACTAAATCATCTTACAGAACGAGAACATTATTTTTTTTACAACCCTTCATCAACATTAACAGTGAAACAGCAGTTAATTATCTATTATTGGTTGTGGAGTGAGTAGAAGGCAACTTTTGGGGCATGTTGTTAGAGGAGCTTTTCTGTAGGTATTTATGAACAATATACAGACATGAAAGACAGACGCATTTTTTTTATCTCTCTCTCTCTCTCTCTCTCTCTCTACAGACTGCCCTCTCTTTTTCCAAATATTCATTAAAATATTCAGCTACATCATTTTTGACTGGGTAAGTTCATAATTTATTGACAGCTACTTCGTTCAATACTACTTTTATTGAATACTACTTTGTTGGTATACACATTCACGGGAGTGCAAAGATGTGTGGTGTGCGTAATTGTATGTGTTGGGCCGTTCTACCCCAAAATGCCAGGGCCATATTGTCCCAGTCCGCCCCTGATGTCAGAGCAGCCATGAAAAAAATGTTGTAGCTTGTTATAGTGACATCTTCTGGCTGATTTGTTTGAAAACAACACAAACCAATCAAATAACTCAAGGCAAAGACTTTAATTGCCTCTGTAAATACCCTTCTATTTATTATACTGCACATTCTCTGTCCTGCTCCTGCTATACTGGCACAGTCGTATTCATTGCTGTCTACCTCTGTTGTGCATTTTTGTACAGGTAACTCTCTACTAGAGTACAGTATCTGTCATTATACTGTATTCATTGAGATTTGTACTGCAGCTATTGTCAGCTGCACTAAATGTTGTCTTGTTGGGTTGTTTTGTTGCTCTTATGTTTTTCTTGCATTCTCTTTTGTCCCGTCTGAACTTGTGGTCTTGTGGTGTTTCTGTTTCTGTTCTTGAGTTGCACCATGGTCCTGGAGGCACGTTGTTTCATTTCACTGTGTGCTGTGTGTGTATATGGTTGAAATGACAATAAATCTACTTGACTTGAGTTGAAAAACACACAATAACACATTTTCCTTTGCTACTCTGACATGATTTGGTCTTCAGAATTAATTAAATCCTCACATACCATTGAGATCAAATGGTCCTCTTTCGCTTGTGGAAGTGGTCCAATTATACTCGGGACTCACATTCTGCTTACTGCCACTTATACCATGCTGATCGCTGCTTATGCGGTGATAGTACGTTTACGTTTACGGCATTTAGCAGGCGCTCTTAACCAGAGCGACTTACATCAGTGCTTAAGTAGTCCACATCTGTTCTATATACCTGTAAAGCTTTACTTAAACCAACATCTGGTTTTAACCAACTTACTGCTACCTAAGCTCTACACCTTAACAAACCCTGTCAAAAAGAAAAAAGTCAGAGGTGGATACGCAGTTAAGAGGGTAAGTGCCTTGTTTTTTTTTAATATATGGGAAAAGATATATAAGACATACACATTGCATTGTGGTACATCTAGTCCTATATTAAATGCATACACACCTGCACATATAAATACCAATAATTCACACTTCAGGAGTTACATTTATCTGGGGCAGCAGGGAGGTGTGAATTTATCGTGTGTGACACTTTGTTATGAGGTACTGAGGCGCGTATTCCACAGAGTAAAAACAACATTACGCGGTCATGGTGTCAGTGTTACAGAGTGTGTGTGTTACTCTCTTTCGACACTGAGGGATTATTCTGGCCTTTATGGTGTTCTAACCCCATTGCATGCTTATCCATTCACATGAGTCATTGCCACAACTGCTTTGTTTCAGACTCCGTTAGATCATCCCCATCCCATAAACACAATCATATCTTCACACTGTGCAGCACAGAATCCATCAAACATCAAAAAAAGAATTTCAAGTCAGAAGGACAAATGAATTATGGAAAAGCATCGAGATTGCCCTGCCTGGGCAGAAGAGCTGGCGGTACCTATCACAAATAAAATATATAAATAAATAAATAAAACATTTCTTTCCTCCATGAAAAATGACGTATTTTAGGTTCTTTACTGCATGTTCTTTACTATTTTATAAACAGTAGACAATCGAAATGTAACCAATTCAGTGTAATAAATGGCTGCTGTCTACGCTTCTGTTCAAAAATTTGGAATCACTGTTCAAAAGCCAGGAATATTGTCAATAAAATAACCAAATTGGATGCAGATAAATAGATCATTATTAATAATAATTGGAGGACAGATAGAAAGTGGAAAAAAAGTCTGAAATGATTGGGAAAGCTGTATAGGATCAGTGATGATTTTATCATGAAGTGATTAAACTAATGTACACAACAGCTCATATTTCAAATAATGATCAAATCTTGCTTCAGGCATCAACAAAGTATTTAAAAGCCTTATGTAAAAAAAAAAAACCTACTACGTTCGATGCTTAAAAAAGAATCCAATACAATGTAAACTAAAGTAATATAAATAAAAAATTAAATAAAAATTAACTTAAAAACAAAGCACATGAGCAGCTGGGCTTCAGCCCGGAACTATGGTCAAACTAGCAAAATGTGTCAATGGTTAAAACAATTGAGCTAATAATCTAGCAGTTTAATTCAAAAACATTTGACAGCAAAATATAGGATTAAAATATTTATATAACAGCTGACTCCACTAAAACACTGACCTGTGCTGGTGAGTACAGCTTCCTGTGGTTATGCGATTCATGGCCTCCATTCTGAGGTGTGTATCCGCTTTGGCTGGCATGGACATGGGCTCCCACCATAGCTGCCTGTCTGCCTCCACACTCAACTGCTCCTTGCCTTTCGTGGAGTCCAGCACCACCTCCTCCACCCCCACCAACACCACCACCAACACCAACACCACTTCCGCTTGTCACTCCGAGGCCCGGTCCGGCTGCGGCCGCCAGCCCCCCCAGGCAGCACAGCCCACCCTGAGCCAGCTCCAGCTCGATCTCCGCATCCATCTCTGCCTCCTCCTGAGCTTCTTTGTTGGAGTCGTCCAGGTGCTTCATCAGCACGGCCACCACCACATTGATGAGCACAAACTGGGCGGTCAGCACAAAGCTGACGAAGTACATGGGGGAGATGAACTGCAGACTGGCATTACAGGAGTAGGTGTCGCCCGGGGGGCACTCCCGCAAGGTGTCCTGGATTAAAAGAGAAAACAGGAGATTAATACATGCCAGGGCTGCCAAGTCATTCAAATCCAAGTCATTACAATTTATCACATTAATTTAGATAATCGTAATTAATCACATTATTAGTCAGCGGGACAGTAAGTTTAATCATGATTTATTATTTTCAGCTATTGACTAGCAATACTGTCACTGCAGGAAGGCAGGGCTTCTGTGAACTTATACATATTTAGGACTGAATACAATTTCCAGTTTTCATCACCAGCATCCAGTGAGAGCAAAAGCAGTCTATCATATATACAGACAATGGCTCCAACTCCTCCACGATTGCAGGCTCTCGCTCTAGGCATCTTGTTACAGTGAAGGCTTTCGAGGGAAACAGGACCTTTTCACTTTGCTGTTGCTTTTGTCAGTTTGCTGCTTGTTGATTTATCCATTAGTCTCCCCCAAGCACTGTCCAGCGTGGTCTGCTGGACTCAAAGCCATTTAATAACTGTATTACTGATTATATCACAGCAACATACAGTGCATGAGAGGCTGGGCTTCAGCTTGCATTAATGCAGATGGTCTGAACGGTCAAAGAGGAGCAAACTTGAAATGTTCAGTAATATATGAATGTCTGAAAAGAGTGCACAAAAGTAAATGGATGTACTCTTGTACTACTACAACTATACGCAAAGTTACATAAATGATGGCACTGTGCAAAAGTGAGAGGCCTTTGGATCATGCAAAGGAAAGATGTGTGAGATGAAAAAAGTTCAATGTAAAAGATTATTAAAAAACTTGTAATAAAAATGAAATAAAAAATAAACAAAACAAAAATAGTCATTTTGTCAGACATGTACGGAATGTTGGATATCAGAACATGAAGGTAAACTATTTAGATATAACAATATGATAAACCAACTGCAGGATGGAACAGTAATTGCATAATTATCTACTGCTCAAGTGATCTTTCTCACATGCTGTGTTAGTTTATTTTACAAAATCAAATGATTTCACTATAAGGATGTAAATGATTCTTCAACAACATTCATTAATTTACATTTTCTTTGATGATCTGAGAGTCTGATTTCACTTACTTTGTATAAAGGGAAGAAACATTTGCATTGTAATTCACCTTCATGATCCCGTTCCAGTTGTCACCAGTAGAAACCTGGAACAGCGTCAGGAAAGCCATGCCGAAGTTCTCGAACGTCGCGTGTCTACTCATGCCCTCGCATGGGTGATCTGCGTTACACACTAAATGGAGGCATAAAAGAAGGAGAAAGTGAGATTCTGGACAAGTAGAGGAAGAAACTAAACCTTTTGAAATGTGGGACAATTACGTTTATTGGTTGTATTTAGTTTTGGTCAGTCTTGGATGAATATTTGTATAGTAAGGCCGCTTAATGTTAGTTAGGGGACTTATTGATCTTAGGGACATTTTTTTATTTGTCCTTTGCTATCCATTGTTGACCAGAGGAGGATCTGTTCCCCTTTTGAGTCTTGGTTTCTATTTATAGAGTTTTATCTTGCATCGGTTACCTTCGACATGCTCACTAGGGGCTCGGACCTGGTTCTGTAAAGCTGGCTTGCGACATCACTTTTAAAAAGTGCTTTATGCATAAAATTGAATTGAATATGCTTTTCATTAATCTTGCAGTTAAACACGGCTCTATAAACAGTACTTTAAGGGTGTAAATCACCAACACCTACAATAAAACACCTACAGACGGATGAATCAGAATGCATTTACACAAGGTTATGTCCCTGCGGGCATACTTTGAGATCACAGGCTATTTCCAATCAAAATAGTCACAGAAACTTTCAGTACAGCTGCCAATGCCACTGTAGTCGATGTCAGCACAGCCTGTGGGGTTGGTGAGGTCGAACAGCTGTTGTTTATATTAAGAGCATCTCTTACCCAGTTCCCCAAACAGCTCCACACCCAGAGCGGCATAGATGAAGAACAGCAGCATAAACAGCAAACCCAAATTCCCCACCTGCGGAACACAGTCAATCAGCCCGCTATTAGCTAATTACTGCAATCAAAAGAATTCCGCCTTAGCCTATGTCAGCTCAGCATTTACAACAAACATGAGCGAATAATGATTCATGTAAACAAACAAATAAACAAACAGCCGAACTCTACAACAAGAGAATGGAGAACAAGATGGAAATGTCCTGGGGAACAAGAAGAAGAACCTGTAGGATCAATGAAATCATCTTAATACTGAAGTTTATTTAATGAAAACATTTCTATAATACAAATATTATAGTGGATATTATTAGATATTTGTGGAAAGGTAATTGCTCCCTAAACTAAAGTGGTAGTCTCACTTTTAGCAGCAACAACTACAGCCAAATGCTTACTAAAACCAGTTTCACATCGCTGTGGATAAATCATGCCCCCTCTCCATCCACATTCATCCACACGGAAGTATGAACTGGACATTTAATGTCGTCTAAATTGAGTCAGGACTTTGACCGGGCCACTCCAAAAACAACCTTCATTTTGTTTCTTTAGAGCCACTAAAAGGTGAGCTTTGGAATGTTTTCTTGCTGTCTAACCACACTGCAGTTCAGTTCAGCACCATGCCAATGCTGCTTTTGTAGAATGCTGTGTGAGCTTTACACCAGATGCAACACCATTACTGTCCTCCATAATGTTCTTCAGTCCAGATTATTCTTGAAGATTTGATCAAGGTGTTTTTTCAGCAAATGTGAGATAAGCAGTGGCCTTCGATAGCAGCGGCCTTCGCCTTGCAACTCTAACATAGATTCCATTTTTACCCAGTGTATATTAGATGGTGGAATCAGGAACGTTGATCTTTTCTGAGATGAATAAGGCATGTTTTTCTTTAAATGTTCATCTTAGTTCCTTTGAGGCTGGCCACTTCTGGGAAGATGTTTTCTCTGATTGGTGATAATGTAGCTTGTTGGAGTCTCAGAGAGTCCCTAAAGTCTCCAACCCCTAGTAACGCTAGTAATCTATTCCAACCCGATCTCACGTCATTTTGTGCAGCCATCATGATATACAATGTAATCAAAATACGTGTTGTGATCGTGCTTTAGGGCTTTTTTCGTGCTAGGACAATGCTTCGATAACCTATGTATTTTAATGCACAGTGCATAACACCACCAGTATCAGCACTAACTGGTGACTGTTAGGGTGAGGGTTTGGTTTAAGGTTAGAGTTAGGGTTAGAGTTAGGGTTAGGGTTAGGGTTAGGGTTAGGGTTAGAGTGAGGGTTAGGGACTTTCCCCGTCTCACGGCTTTTCAACCTGTTTCAACCACTTTGCAAACAAAAACGATAAGGAATCAACTCATTATTTCTCTCCTGCTGTCCCTCAGTCACCAGTTAGCACTGATACTGGCGATGTTACACAGTACGCATTAAAATGCAGGGTAATGAAGTGTGGTCCTAGCACAAAAAAGTGAAGCATTGTCCTTGCCCTAAAGCGTGATCGCAGCACGTTTTTGAATAGATTGTACATCGTGATGGCTTCACAAAAACTCGTGAGTCCGGGCTCCAGTTGTCATGAAAAGTTTATGGGCATGACATGTATCTTTACAAATACTAACCACTGGTTAGGCCTTCAGAAGCCGTAAAGATGGCCTTAAATGTGACATTACCTACCAGTATAATTAGGATGTGACTCTGGAATTACTCAAGGGGGGGACAAATTGAATTACTTGTCCTAGATAGCTCTAGACCATTATTGAAAACATGAGCCGCAGTCTAAACAGGTTTCAGTTGTTACTCACAGAAAACAGTGGATGCAGCTCTATGCCAGGGCTCTTTACTGAAAGAGTTATTGAAACAATGCCACATACGATGTACAATGTATGCCAACTGACTAATCCAGAACGGACAAAACGTATTCATGATCTTCCGTTCATGTTAGCTCAGTATTAACATACAATTAGAAATCAAACAGAGGTGCTAGCAGAGTCAGTCAAGCTTTTTTGTTATTTTTTGGACCATTTTGGCAATATGAATCAATATTATACAATGATCTACACCAGCACAGCAGTCCAGTACGTAAAATCTGAATACTTTAAAAAGTATAAAACGATAGACACTGGGACGACAGCAATAAAATAATTTACTGTTCTGTAGTCCAACAGAGCAAAGTGTAAAAGCAGTTAATGTGGTCAGAGTGCAGACGGCGTGTCAACAGTGTAAAGAGCATATAGCCTCCAGTAAAATGCAGGCAGTCTTTTGCATAGAAGTGCATAGAAGATGAAAAGGTTGAATCAATTATGCCATTTTTTGAGTAATACAATTTAAAAGGCTACTAAGTCATTAGCAGAGAACAAAGAAGCAAGGTCATGGTCTGGCCTTTTTAATCTATATAGACATTTGTCAAGGCTTTGAACAAAAGGGAACATCAGGACAACTAAAACCGAGCTGATAATACTTATAATGATGTTACTTAAATTTCATCATTACAAGAACAATGCCCTAAAGCAGTATTAATATATTAAGGTACTGAGTACAGACAGTCTGCAAAGTCTTCAAAGTGGATCAGAATCAGACATAAATATTTTTACCTGAATACTTTTCAAGACTGAAACACAATGACACAAGTATATGAACACTTTTGTTTGGGTTATTAATACACCTCTAGGGCACATATCCACTTTAGATTTACACACAAAGAAGTCATGACCAAAAGTACTATGAAACTGACCAAAAGATTTTTTTATAGTGGGATAAAAGGATTTAGAAACTATATTTGTAACATTTGATGAGCCGTTGAGTTGGAGGGTTTGTTTGTGTTTAATTTTTACGAAACAAAATAAAACATTGAAACCAAAGACTACAAATTAATACAAACTACAACGGGTTAGGAACAAATTACACACTGAGGCAGCACTAGGGCAGAGACAAAAAACTCGAACAGCAATAAAAGCACGTGGTGAAAAGTAAATGGGGAAGTAAAAATGGGATGGAGACGAGGATGATGTACCAAAATATACATATACAGTACGTAAAGGTTAAAAATAAAAATAAATCAAGTTTTATGTATTAATGTACAAATAAATACTAAAAACCTAGTGCAAATTTCACTTGTCATTAGAAAAGACATTGATATTGATCAGGGTGAAGGTGAGGGTGTGTTCTGAAGGTCTCAGAAACTACACTGATGAGTGATACTGAAGTGCAAACAACTACAGAATCTTTAAAAATCCCTGTCAGTGCAACCGGTTTGATTATATGCACAATAATCATTCCTGGACAAGCGTGCCAGACAAAACTTCTCTCAGACTAATGACAAGAAAGATACAAGAGGATCCTGCAGTCACAAAACATTTCCAGAATGATCTGAAAGCAGTGGGAACAACAATTATCAGAGAACAATAAGCAACAAAGTGCACCGCAATCATCTCTGTTCCTACACCTCACGCAATGCACATCTAAAATTTGCACATGAGCATTTAAACAAATCAGAAGTCTTCTGGAATAACAAACCCTGGGCAGATGAAACAAAAAGAGAAGCATTTGGCATTAATTCAGCTCATCATGTTTGGAGAAAAAAGGGTTGATCCCAAGAACACCATACCCACAGTGAAGTGTGGTGGTGGAAGCATCATGAAATTGGGCTGCCTCTCTGTAAATGGTACATTTATTCAATGAAATGTGATCTGAGTGATGTGCCAGGAAATAGTGATGAATTCAGTTTCATCCCCCAAGAACCAATAAGAAGACATTTCAACAAGACGACCTCAGACATACAGCCAAAACAACTCAAGACCTCAGTGTGAAGGCCAAGCCAATCTCCTGGCCTAAATACCGTGGACATTTATAGAGGATTTAAAAACCTGTGAGTCAGTCAGAGGGTCCCACATAACATTGAAGATGTTTTGAAGATGGTTTGCTAGGAGGAAATGGGCCACAGTTTACCACAGTGCTGTTAAGGCTAATTACTTAAACATAAACCTCATCCCAGAGAATCCACACTTGGATAGAACACACACACACACACACACACACACACACACACACACAATAAAGCACACGGTCAAACACACACTTGCCCATGCAGGCCTTATTCATCTACAATGTTCAGTCCAGCCAAGTGCCAAATTATCGCTTCCATTTTCATGCAAAGACGAGCTCAGACTGTGTTTAGTGTTTTATTTATTTATTTATTTATTTATTTTCCCCTCCAAGCCCATATACTCCAGTGTGCTGCTGTGGTGAGTCAGAGATGGATAATTGCAGTCATCAGCAAGTAAATTACATGACATAGTTCATTCACTGGATGCCTGTCATCCACGCTGGGTCTCCTAGCACGACGCCGTTCCTCTTCGACCCAGTGTTGACGTTGCAACAGCTGATGACAAAACGCTAAGCCGCCACCGAGCTAAAGCGGCCTCCAGCTCATGCTTCACGTGTCTTTTAGGCTGACTTTTGCTGTCAAACAGCTCCCAGGTCTCAATTTCCAGCTCAACACCTGCATGCTTAGGGAGTGAGAAGCATATTTCAGGTCACTGTCACTTCACTGACATGAATGCAGGCACGACCCAAAACAGACTGGCATACAGGGAGATGTAGCACTGTCACTTTTATCAAACCTACGCCAGCCACGAGTTTCCCCCATAAATACTCAAAAAATAACCCACCAGTCTGACACAAATAGAAACAGTCATGTCCAGATGACAGTGCAGAAATAAGTGACATTATTAATATGAAATCATGTTTATTTTGTGTAAGGTCACACCGTAAGGACGGATCAGGGCTAAGAATACTGTGTCAAAAGCTTACTGAATATGGAGCCAAGCATATTATTGCATGTTATTTTAAACATCCACAAGTATGAACAGATATTTTAACACACAAATTGGAAGTTTTCACTGGTGTAATGCAGTGCTGTGTGATGCAGTGACTAACAGGCTGGCCTCACACCAACACTAATTAGCATAGTTGTAGGCAGTTTGGTTTTATAGTGATACGAATTTGGCTGGATGTTTGGAATAAAGTGCTCTGAAAAAAGAGAGAAATCTCCAGACCTTTCAGATTTGTAATGAGTACTCTGAATGTTTAAATGAGGACTGCACCATTCCCGTGTCCAGTACAGATTGGTGAAATTATTCAAACACCCCTAATTCAAATCATCAGTTATTGGCCAGGAAAATGTGTTGGGCCCCGGCTCGCCAGGAACCCTGGTGTAAATGAAACGATGACGGAAAAGGTTTTTTTTTTTGCTGATTTTTCTCTTCAAAATGGATATGAGCAAAAAGTATAATGATACTCAATTACAGAAGAAATTGTCCAAAATAATACTAACAACAGTACTATCACTACCATGGTGGAAAAATCCGTTGTGTGCTAACGGTTTCCACACAATAGTTGACAAAAAAATGTGGGCGGAGCCTGCAATTTTTCAAAACCACTATGAAATGATAATGTATCATCATTATTGGAGCAAAGCCTCATAAGTGGAGCAATAGAAATACTCCAAAATGCCTCCGAAAAATGTCTTCTAACTTGATCCTGCTACTATCAAGTCAATGGCCCATTGTGTGCCGGTTATAGCCTTGCTTTGATCCCATCGTGCTTAGATCCACACACACCATTAGGCCACATGCTACGTGAGTTCTGATGCCCAGCCCTCTGGGCAGGACCATTACCCAAACCCCCACCATTACATGTAACCAGACTATGCTCTCTGAACACCCTGTGGCGTCTGAAGCCCTGCTGACACCCTGCAGCTCGTCTTCCTTCACCAAAGACTGCATCAGTTACCTGCTGTCCAGATCCTAATCTGTCTCCATTAAAAACACATCTAGAGGCCATTAGGCCTGGCTCTGTGGGGTCAGAGCAGATAAGAATGAGGAAATGATCATAAACTCGTGCTACGCCGCTCTGATTACATAATTTAAGTTATTCTCTTTCTATAAGAGATACTCTAAAAAAGGACACCGCTTGCTGAGAAACCAAAAAGATCCCCCATCGCTATCCCTCCTCGTGTTACTGCTCCTGTCTAATTATACCTCCTCTCTTCTTCTGTCTCTCTCTCGCTCGCTGCATTTGACACACTCTATCCATGTAATTGCAGTTGCAGCCACACTGATGCCAATCTGCTGTATATCTTGAGCCGCCAGACACACTCACCTTTACACCCATCATTCACGCCCCGGAGAGACACACTATACAATACACTGGAGTGACAGTTTATTAGAAACATCATGCCGTATTGGTGCATTTTGCAGGTGTACAATAACAGATTGGAGCCCATTTCTTGCTGCACAATTTATCCCCTCTCTGCACCATCCATCAGTATATAAGACCTACCACTGCTGACCAGATATTATTTGGATGGTGGGCTAGAGGAGTTGGAAGATGGCTAAATGGTGCATGTCAGTGTCCCTGCTTTGCTAAGAATGGTTCACTACCCACATAATATCTCGTGGTTGTCTCAGGGTGGTTCCTTTCCAATACTGAATGGGCTAATAAACTGGGCAGCAATAGATGGGCTATAGTCAGTGGCTACAAACCCTGGCCTTGGAGATTTACCTTCCTGAGAAGTCTACGTAGATCCAGCTATAATCTTCTCTGGCTAATGAACTTCTGATTGGTTGGCATGTTAAGTAAGGGGGAGGAGCCTGCATGTTAAATGCAATTTGGATCTAAACACAGCAGCAAAGTAGATTTCCAGGAGGACAACACTAACACATCTTTAAAAACTGCAACTATGTGTATGTTCATATATGGCATTTGGCAGACACTTTTATCCAAAGTGACTTCCATTCCCTAACTACAGGGGGCAGTGTCCCTGGAGCAACTTGGAGTTAAGGGTCTTGCCCAGGGACCCAGTGGTGGTGTGCTGAAGGTAGGATTCAAACCCATGACCTCTTGGTCCAGAGACAAGTATCCTACCCACTAGGCCACCACCATCCCAGCCATTCTTCATCCTGGATGTGTAATGATAACTGTTTCTAGCTGAACTCTTTAGCCAGCTAAACTCTCTTTTTTCATTGTTATTCTTACCTTCTCTTGATTTCAGAAGATAAGCAGTTGTCTGGATCCTTTTTGAAGTGTAGGAGTGTGTCTCAGACCCCCCTCAACTTGATTTCAAGCTGGTCTTGTAATTTGTAACCAGCATTGCAATTTAAACCAAGAATAGGCTTAATGCCGCTACAGAAGCTATTGGTGTTAGTGACACAAGTCAACTGTTCTGAAAGATTCACCCACACGTGTTTAGACTCGGGCTGGAGGAAACATATTTCAGCCACAAATGTGAGCTCATCACTGATCATGTTCTTCTTTTCTTCTCTGTTCCTCATGTGCCAGTGTGGCCGAGGTTAAAAGCGCTTCTCTTTCGAGAACGATCAACAGAGGCGTTTTCGCCATAACCCCAACCAGCACTGGTGTAGAATACAAACACTAGTGAGAAAAACGCTGAAAACACTCCAAAAATACCAGCTCATACCAACACACTGACACAGAGCTGAGAGAGAGAGAGAGAGAGAGACAGAGAGAGAGAGAGACAGACAGACAGACAGACAGAGAGAGAGAGAGAGGGAGAGAGAGAGAGAGAGACGAAGAGAGAGAGAGAGAGAGAGACAGAGAGAGAGAGAGAGGGAGGGAGAGAGAGAGACAGAGAGAGAGAGAGACAGAGAGAGGGAGAGACAGAGAGAGAGACAGAGAGAGAGAGAGAGGGAGGGAGAGAGAGAGACAGACGGAGAGAGAGAGACAGAGAGAGAGACAGAGAGAGGGAGAGACAGACAGAGAGAGAGAGCGAGAGAGGGAGAGGGAGAGACAGACGGAGAGAGAGAGAGAGAGAGAGAGAGAGAAACAGAGAGGGAGAGACAGACAAAGAGAGAGAGAGAGAGAGAGAGAGAGTCCACAAGAGAATCCCATTATAAGAGAGAGAGAAATAAAAGAGGAAGAAGAGATAAAATGGCAGAGAATGCAAGGGGGAGAAGGGAGAGAGAGAGATGAAAGAGAAGGAGGTGGAGAAAAAGAAGGAGAAGGAGAGACAGTAAGAGAGAATGATAAAAATGGCAAAAGAGGAATGGAAATATGGAAATAAAGTGGGAAAAGATATACAAAGAAGAGAGAGAGACAGAGGAAAAGAGAGAGTGAGAGAGAGAGCGTGAGAGATGGAGAGAAAGAGAGAGGCTGCGAAAGAGACTGAGACACAATTATGCAATTCTGTTAGCTTCAGTGCGCCTCCAAGGAACATGTTCACAGACACACACACACACAAGATTACACATTCCTAGCTCTCCAACTGTTTATCATTGGCCTCATATTGCAAGAAAA
>JBBPCX010000114.1:925023-938732 GCA_037974365.1 Hydrocynus forskahlii | reverse complement strand
GATCAGTATACTGGTGGTGCTGAATGCTGAGTGGTTGGAACTCCTTTATCTAGGCTCCTTGTACCTTTAGGCACTTTACAGCCTGTCAGTAAATCATTCATTCCCATTTCTTTCATTTAATCTCAGTATGACAAAGATAAGGCAGTTTGACAGGCGGAAGATAGTATTTTTGCACCAACAAAGTGATTTAAACCAAAAATATAAAAGAAAGGAGGGATTTCCCTTATGCACCATACTATACATGAGAAAATCATATTGTAATATGAAATGCCACTTGCAATCTGTAGCTGCAAGTGATATGACTTAAGACATGAAGACAAAAGAGAAATACATCATTTAAAGGTCATCATTGCACATCTTAAGCAGTGGAACAGCGTTGTGACTGGCTTTTCTTAACTAGTAAAGTCTAAGCACAACTCCTGCCAGGACACGTGTATATATGTGGCATTCCTGTTCGTGCTGGGCTCACTGGTGTGTGTGCGAGTGTGTGTGTGTGTGTGTGTGTGTGTGTGTGTGTATGTGTGTGTGTGTGTGTGTGTGTATTTGTTTACCAGTATGCATGAGTGTATGTTTGCGTGAGGGGGCATGCATATGCCACATAGTGTGTGTGTGTGTGTGTGTGTGTGAGTATGTGTGTGTGTGTGTGTGTTTTTTTTTTTTTGTTGTTTCTTTTTTTCAGGGTGTATTGCAACAGCTCCAACCACAGAAGGGAAGGACAGTTCAGGGAACCGAGCTGCAACACACTCAAACAGGAAGGTGAGAAACAGGAAACAGGAAATAGGGCTTCGAGTGTTAAATAGCACCCCCTTCTAACCCATGAAAAACACGAGCCCTTCGACTGCACACATAAAGCATAAACAGCTGATTCCAGAACAGCCTTTCGCTCTGGCCTGTAATTAACTAAACAGGGAAGTGGAACTAAATAAGGCCTGCATTATGTCCTCCTGTGTCCCAACACAAAAGACTATTTGTAAGAAGCTCCAGTCAGAAGCTGATGAAACGGTGATTAAGTCGGATGTCCCTCCGCAAAAAAGTTGAATCCACTACATGTGGTAACTGTACTATTTACAACACAGGTTATTGCAGGGATAAAAACTAGCATGATGCTTTCATCAGTTCCTTAGAAATCCAGCATAATGACAAAATTTCTGCCCAGTTCAGTCATGGAAATGTGAATAAAGTCATCCAGAGGGCTTTGATGTGATATTGTTCATTGTAGAGAACCTTAAAGGCTCAGAATTTTTTACACTGGTGGTGAATGGAACCAGGGGTCACGTCTATAATGCAAATACAGTCGACCCCCAAAATTTGCAGGGGTTACATTCCAAGAGCACCCGCAAATTGTGAAAAACTGCGAATTTGTAATGTGGTAAAAAAATGCCTATAAATGCCTATTTTTATAGTGTAAACTCTAAATATGCCCCCATATATTAATACATTACCCTTAAATGTAAAGGAAAACCCCTATGCGTGCTGTACACTGTACACTGAAAAATAATAATACAAATAATACATAATAATAAAAATACAGTAAAATGTATGGGATTGGCTCTCAGATTGACTACTTTTAAACCTCCCACCTCTGAATACGGCAGTATTTCAGCATCCCAAGAAGTTTTCGTATGCTTTGTGTTCTCTCAAGAAATTTATACAGTAATATTTTCTATGGAAATTTAGCTGAATTCATGTTAATATTTACATTACAAAATAATATAATGGTAAATTGTACATTACAAAAATAATATAATGGTAAATTATATTTTTATTAATAATTTAGCACAAAAATGCATGAAAAAATTTATTAATTTAAGAATTACATTATAAAATACAGTCCATACAGTACAGTGTACACTGAACTGCCGTCTCTCGCAGTGCCAGAATGTAAATACCGATGTTGCCCCTGTATAGACTGTACTGTAATTCATGGAGGTGGGTAAAAACAGTACTAATTAAATTTAATTTACAGTAACAAAAATATAGTAAAATGTATGTGACTGGCTCTCAGACTGGCTACTTTCAAACCTCCCACTTCTGAGTACAGTGGTATTTCAGCATCCCAAGACGCGCTTTCGTATACGGTGTTCTCGCGACAGGACAAAAAAATGTATGAAGTTATATTTTATATGGAAATGTAGCTGAATTTACAATAATATTTGTGCTACAAAATTAGTAAATTATATTTTTCCGAATAATTTAGCCCTGAAATGCATGAAAAATTAAATAATGCCGCGTTGGATATTTGCGGGTTTCCAAGTATTTTGCGGGGTTTCTGCGAACAATTATTAGTTCAGTTCTAAGAAAAAATCCACGAGCGACTGAGGCCACGAACTCTGAACAGCGACTTCAGGAGGGTTTACTGACCATGCTCACCAGTGAATGCACATGTGGCCTCTAAGTTTTCAGAGATGGTAAAACAGTGAGTTCAGGTTTTGCAACATGGGTCAGACTGATGCAGGGCTAAAAACTACCATGTAACTTTCTTTAGTCCCCAGGAAAGGACAGAAATACAAGAATTTCTCTTTCATTTCTGCATACATCAGTCATGGAGAAGTCAACAGTCATTCAGAGTGGGTTCCATTGTCAAGAATGAAACCCACTCTGAATGAAATTCTTCATTGTCGAGAAACCAACTCAGATTTTTTTACAGTGATGATGAATGGAACCATGGATCACACCTATAATGCAAATATAGCCGTTTTATTTACTGTCCACACTCACCAGTGAACCTGTATTTGTCTTCTAAGTTTTTACATGGAATGTCAACGATGGCAAAATAGTGAAAAGTAAAGTTTACTTTATGGCCTATTTTGCCTCACAACACCCTACGTGTGTCCCTTCACCGTGAATGGAAATAAAAATACAATTGAAAGTACATTTTAGGCCAAAACCTTCTCAAAACTATAGTCAAAAAATGGTTCAAGAATCAGACAGTGTATTCATGACCATTTCACCTAATGACCTTCTGATGAATGAAGCAGACTCTTACATTTTCATGTTTCATATGAAGACACTCTGCATTTTTTTTTTTATATTCAAACAATTGAATTACTTGGAAAGAAAAAAGTTAAATTTACATAAAAGAACAATAAGATATGGTTAACACACATTTACCAGCTCATGAAAAAAGCCTTTGTTCACCACATGAAAGGACATTGCCCTAAACTTTCCTTACCAGAATGATTTTCCAGCAGTAAACACTTTTACTAAACAATGAGACACTTTAGACTCTGAACAGGAACAGAACAGAAACTGACCAGACTGAGGTCTCTGTAACCTTAAAGTTGGCAAAATAGGGCAAAACACTTTAAGGGCTTTGTGAAAAGCACCTCACCTTTCATGTGTGGCTTTATTTCACACCTATAAAGCAGAAGTGAAATATTTTTCGTGCAGATTCACATGTTGCCAGGAGGAGCCCTCCAAGTGAGCGGGGTTTATAATTAGCAGATGAAAAAAGGACCCGAAACTGAGTGAAGCAGATGATGTCATAACTCATTTCCTCCATTATTGCCTAATAAAAAGTCAAAACTTTCTTGTGCATTTTTCCAACACATCTGAAAACTTCAAACGGGTCGTCTTCTCTTTTCGTTGTGAGACAGAGATGACTGCTGCTAAATAATATCTACAGTTTCCTCTTGCCTCAAATCTACAGTACTGTGGAAAAGTCTTAGGCACCTATTCAAACAGTTAAAGTCCAATTTCTCATTGAGTGATAATTAAAGTGTCTTTCTGCTCAAAAAGCGAACATTAGAATAAACACAAGCAAACAAGAAAGCAGTAAAAGTATCAGGATTTGTTTTGTGTGTAAAAGTAGGTGATACTGTGTGAGCTGGTGAGGAGAACACAGGTTCGGTTCCAGATTCCTCCTCGGAAACTCCAGCCGTTGTTTGGATTGTGAAACTCCACCATCAGCTCCTGATTTAATTTAATGAAGGACTGATTGAGTCAAACCAGGTTTCTGATGGAAACTACAGTAATACTGGACTTCCACAAGAAACACACTGATGTACTGAACATAACATCACTATTTACTGTAGAATGTTATTTTCATTTATTCTTTTTAGTCTTATTTAGTAGATATTAATGTGAGAAAAACTCTCACTACTCATCTTTTTAAATGTTATTTTTGCAGGTCCCTAAACCTTTTGCACACTACTGTAGACGGTAAGCCAAGACACCTCTGCTTCTTTAGCTCTGGACTGGAACTACAAAGCAAATATTGCCAAAAAGTAATGGCAGCTGGTGCCTTTTTAGTTCACAAACAGCATACATAGATCACTCGAGAGTTCATAGAACACGCGTTCAGATGTTAAGAGTTTATCTGGATTCTGATGGCACACTATTGTCCATAAAAGTTAATTTTTTAGCTTATTAGTACTTTTCTACTATTTCATAGATAGCCGTATCTTACACAGTGTCAGAAACCAAACTCAAGCAGTCGACTTGAGATTACTTAGCAACTCGACCCCGTTTGAGGCGTGTGTGTGATGATTCAGGCATGTTTGCACAATGATGGCTAAAAGCCTCCATTGTTTCTAACTGGCCTCGTAGCTTCAGTCCTAAACATTTCAGAAACTTGGTTGATCAGCTGAAAACTGAAATCTTTATTAATCTGAATCATTAAGAAAGTTCCTCTGAAAGCTGATGAGATCATCTGCTGGCAGCAGACTTTTCATTCTGTACAGAGTTCACAGAGCACATTTTACAGACCGAATCTGACCCCAGAAAATGGGAAGCGTTTGATTAGCAGACCCAAATAGCACTGACTAGGGACACGAGTCTGCGACTTGGACTCAGCCTTAAGTGACTTGTGACTCGACTCGGTCAGGTCCTTAACTGACTCTCGTCCTAACCTTAGCACGTCCTAAACTGCCTCATGCTAAACTGATTCACAAATTGACTTGGAATCGCCCTTAAGTGACTCACATCCGAACTGTGACTCGTCCTTACCAGGCCCATGACTCTCTCATTATTGACTCACTACTCAGCTTGCACCAACAAAGTTCGAGCCACCAACCTTAATGCAGAAAAGAACATCTTGTGTGGGTGACTTGCATGTTTTACTTGAGACTGGAGATCTGATGCACACTCAGGTCTTGCTTCTTACACTTGACTCTTGACCATCTTAGCTAAATTTGCACCATTAGTAAACAGATTGGCTTTTGTCAGTATGAAAGGTGTGTAAAGAAAGTCATTTAATGTTCCTCAGAAAAAAAAGGTGTTGCAAAGATCTAAAGTGCACCACACGCCTGTGTGCATGTGAAAGAATGTGCATTCATGTGTGCATTAAAGCATGAAAAGTGTGTAACATGTGCGTGTTTGTGTGTGCAAGCATGTGTGAAAGTAGCAAAACAGCAACAGGAACACAGGTAAAATCCCCTTTTTGACAAACACAACATCGACCCACTTCTGTTCAGGCTTAACTACAGTATTGAAGAAGGTTCCTCAGAGGTAATGGTTACATTCTTATATTGATACACAATATATAATAATATATATTATATGTTAATATTAATACACTTCCAGTGTATGGATATACGTTTAAAAACATTTAATGTCTTTTGAAGTTGTGTATTCCAAAGAAAAAACAAAGATAGGTTCAAAAATTGATAGTGGACATAAGTATTCAGACATTAAATGGAAAGGTCAGGGGCAATGTAATGAAACGACACTCCAGTGGAAAAGATTGCAGGGCCCTCGCAAAGACCTGAAACATCCCTGGTTTTTTAATGTGAAAATATGAAAAGTTAATGGAACCACAAATAATCATTCAGACCATCCATCACACAAAGCTCAAAATGTAAAATCTGGAACAAAAAACCAAGTATTTAAATGAACAGATCAACTTATTTGCAAAAACACAATCAAAACAAAACAAAACTGGCAAAAAATCAGCACATGCTTGGAGAAGGAAGTGTTGATCCCGAGAGCTCCATACTCACAGTAAAGTACGACGGTGGGAGCATCATAACATGAAGTGGGGGAAGTGTGTGTGTGTGTGTGTGGGGGGGGGTTATGTTATCACCACCAACTCCGACACCATACCCCCCCCACCCCCACAGTGGTTCGGGCGTGACATAAACGGAGTGATGGGATCATTTACAGTAGAATTGAATCTCAACGGCCAAAAAATATGTGATGATTTCAATTAAAGCACCCCAAACATACAGTCAAAAATAATAGTCAATAACTTGACTGTTTTTTTTTTTTAAGGGGGTGGTGGGGCTGGTCTCCTGACCTCAAATTTATGAAGGATTATGAAATTCCAACAGAAGTCCAACCTTGGGGAAGTGAACAGACCCAGATTAAACAACAATGCAGCCAAAAGCAATTTTTTCTGAAAACAATAATTGCTAAAAAAAAAAAGTCTATGCAGGAAAACGAATTAAAATGTGGTGTCTGAATACTTTTATCTCTATCATATTTGTTTTTAAACACATTTGTGTATTCTCATGAATGCATACTTGTCAAAAGAAATTATATGTGTGCATTTTCAGTGGATGTGCACAAAAAAAAACAGGTCTCAGTACATGTTTCCCACTGTAGAACAATGTCAACATAAAGAACCATGTAAATATTTGTTAACACTTTACTGAAGGGCACCATTTATAAGGCTACATGGCATCTACATTAGTCTTTAATGACACTTGGCGTAAACCTACATTAACATTTATTTATGTTTATTCCATGCACGTCATAAAGGCTACTCTCGAGTTCACCCCAGAAAGTGTGATGACAATGAGCACCTTTCTAAATGTACGTTCTATGTCTATGTACTGTCTATGTACGTTAATGTCAATTGTCATAAAAGGCTTATGTAGAGGTCATGCAGCTTCCTTACAGTAAAGTGTTACCAAGTAGTTTTCTTTTTTACATTTAAATGGTTGCTCTCTATGAGGAATAGTCTATTGTTAAATATATAAAAGTGCATTGTATTGTAACTTTATATTAAACTATTGTAAAATCTGTAAAAGTATATTGTAACTACATTTTATTTGTTCAAAAACACAAATTAAGACACATTATTTAGTTCAACAGTGGCTCAGTTAAATAAAACAATTTTTATCATATATACAAATTTAAGGCATTCGTCAGGTACTCTTATCCAGAACAACTTACACTTTAATCATATTTCAAATGTCGATTAATATAATGTTTGGAGTCTTGCCCAGGGACTCTTTTTGGTGTTGTTGCCCACAAAGGGTATTGAACCCTAGTCCATTGCGTGGAGGGCCAGTACTATCCTCTATGCTACACCAACCACAAATATTATACAAATATTAAACAATGATCAAATATTTCAAACAAGAAGGAACTCTACATAAAGTTAAACAATTTAACACTTTGGTTATCAAAAGACCCTCAGCAGGTAACCAATCAATTACGACCATATAATAAGCAATGTACAGTAAAGGCACTTTTCAATGGTGTGAATGACAAAATACAGACAACATATGACACGTATGAATAAATATCCAACACCTATACATATACAACAGAGCATTATTACACCTAGTTGTTAATATGCACTGCCTGTGAAATCAGCTACGTAAAACAGTCCATGAATGTCACAGAACATCCAATTTCATGAGGATTTTAGAGTGAATCCTGAGTTCAAGTTCACAAAGCACCATCAGAACAGCTTGCCAGGTCCACAGGATCACAGTTATTCATGGATGGATGCAAGACAATTCCAACTTTATCACTCTTTATGGAGGAGGAGGGTGTGGAGTGGAGGAAACTCTCTCCAGAAGGTCATCCTACTGTTAAACTTACAAATATCTGGGAGCAAATGTTCCAGATGCCAAGAGCCCTTTTTTGTTCATTAGCACATTGGCCTAATGTAGTCTAAACTTAATTTAACTCTTAGTTACTTCAGTCTCAGTGCAGAACTAAAGAAAGAAAGCCCAGACACCAAACATTTCTTGGCAGATCAACTACTTTGAGACCTTGCATGACTGTCTCTAGCAGGCTAGGCTGTACTTGCTACGCACCATCCGTCGACGTGTTGCTTCTTTTCACTTCCTTTTCTTACGAATGGTTGCGCAACACAGCTGTGAACGGCCTTTTGATATGGAAGAAATGTGAACTGTCAATGTGGCTCAGTCCCGCTCACTACGCAGTCTGCAGTGTCCATCACTCCAAACAGCCACTGTTTCCACGGTGCTGTAATCAGTCCTGCTGGTGTTGCTTGATGACTTTCTTCTTTCGGACTGAGACCAGGTCATAAAATGGATCCTTTGTGATGCTTGCCCTGTGGACAAAAAAAAAAAGATTTCACTAATTCACAAACTGACATATTTATATATTGTTCCAACAATTACACCAAATTATTAGGCTTGTCATTTAACCGCTATTTAAACACTTAGATTCATAATTTTTTAAACTAAGTCTTATAGATAATTAGGAATGTCTCTTCATGACCACTAGTCCATTAGTCACTTATCGGTTGCAGAATTATTGGTGATTTATTTGTGTGTTTAATTTATTTAGTTCATTTGATTTACATATTTATGTTTTGTGAACTAAATTTCAGCTAGAATTGCTGATATTTCTGCAAATAGAACAAAGTGAGTAAGGATTAAGGATAAGTAAGACTAAGACCTTGCAGGCCAAAATCTGTTCATCATGGAACTATTTAAAATATTTAAAATGTTTCTATTTAAAAGGTTCACTTGCATCAGTTGTGCTAGACATCGGTGGCCATTTGCATTAAATACCTGCTTGTAGGCCCTTAAGGTTCCCTTTACCTTAAGAGAGCTGCTCAAAATTTCCTCATGTGAATGTTTAAGGCGTGTTGAGATATAAACCCTGGAGCAAAGCGGTGGACTGAGATCCACCGAGCAGGTTGTTCTTGATCATTTGATTCACTTGAAGTATAAATGTAACACAAACCAAAGATGTTTAAACTTTGAATAAACTATCATCTCCTTGATACAAATTTCTGATGCTGTTTTAACATTTAAAAGATAAAACCAGACACAGACCAGGCAGAACATCACAGTTCAGGAAATTAAGTGGAGATTATCACAGTTATGATCAAATATATATCATAAAATCAGTTGCGACTTTTTAGTTTGAAGATTAAATATGTCAGCAAACCAAAACTTAAATGCAACCTGAATTGCATACGTAAACAGACCCTTAGACGCCACATTTTGCCCTTTATTAAACTGCAGTTTTCCAATTTAGAAAACGATTTCACGGTTTGTTTATAAGTTTGCAGTGTCTGGGTTGTAAACTTACAAATACTTAGATTTTATGCAAGCATCTAAACACTTTGCATTTGTGAATCAGGTGCGCTGCTTGAACATAAGTATTTGAAGCTTTCCAGGCTAAATTGGGGTGAGCCTGGTTTACAAAGTATTCAGTTGTGTTTGGGGGATGGGGATGATGTTGTTTGGCCAACTAGGGAGGGATTACTACACTTTGTGGCTAACTGAGCTCCCAAAATGTGCTCTAACCCCCATCTAAATGTTATTGGATCCAAATCTAAACTAGCCTACACCTGAAAAATTGCATATTACATGTCCTGGATGTTCCTAAATGGCTAGTTAGTGACAGAAATACTTTTTAATCAAAGAATAATTAAGCCAAATTAACATTATAGGTGTCATTTTCACAAACTTAACTTGTTAAGGAAAGTCATTTTTTTATAAGTGGCACGCGATGGTAATGGCGAACCGTCAATTAGCCTCCTGCTCAGGAAATAATGATATCATTTTTGAAAGAGGAAGCTACAAGGGGAAGTTCAGCTCAGACAGGCTCTTTCAGTGAGAACAGGACTGCACACATACAGAGAAGCTGCCCAGTCTGTTACACACTGAGCTAACCAAGGGATTAATGATGCTTATTCTGTCTCTCTAAAGTTTTTTTTCTTTTTAATACATAAAAGCACCATAGGAATGTGGCAGGGCCAGACATATACAGTCATATTCAAATTGAGGCTCAAATTGAAGTGGCAAAAAAGTCCATGTACCCCTAGACCACTTTTGTTCATTTTAATGCACACTTACTCTTGTTTGGCTGAACTAAACATATTATTAGCGCATTAAAATTTCAATTCTATCCGTGCAAAAATTATAGCACCTTATACAGATTGTTTGAAAAACTTTTTTTTTCTTTGTTTTTCTTAATTCAGCAATCAATTAGACTATGACTCAATGTCTGTAGTTCTGTGACTCAGGTACCCAAGGCTGTGACCTAATCCACTTTCAGACCTGATAGCCTCTATCCAGTCATCTCTCTCCTCGGCTGTCGACGCGCAGATCATGTAGCTCTGGTGTTTTCCTTCCACCACTCTGCCGTCCGTCTCTGTCTTACATGCTTTTATCTTTTGTCCTTTACTGTTTGGGTTGTACAGCTCCAGACAGTACTATACACACACACACACACACACACACACACACACAAATAAAGGTTAATGCGTGGCATCATAATAAACTACCTTTTCATTGCAAAACAATATAGACGTAGAATAGGTGTGATACAGGAGAATGAGTGTGAAAACTGACATCAGTGTTTGAGGATGTGTTGCCAGGGTTTCTGACATAACATTCTGGTGTAATTACAGGAGTCCCACTTACTGCTTAGTCATACAAGAACGAATGTTCACAGAGCCTAAGAAAGGCCTTTAACGTTTGAACAATTTCTTCCACACACACATAATCTGGTTACGTAGTAACTGAAATTTGGGAGAAACAAATACACAAATACACTCCCTTCCCAGACAGCTCCTCCCTGCTAGCTAATATAGTCTCTACTGGCTACTGTGGCTGCACGATAAGGGGGGAATCCCAACAGGCCTTGTGATACAATATGGTCAAGATACTGTTTATTACTACTGACTACAAGCTATTACTCCATATGCAGGGAAAGTATGTGGTTTTAGTTTTTGATTGATTGCCAATGTGTCCATTAGTATAACAAGGGCTTAATAGTAGGGATGCACTGACATTTCAGCAACAAAAATGGTCCAAAATGGTGAAAAATGCTGATAAAAATACAAAGATTGAAAAAACCTGCAACAAAGTTCCAAATTATAAGATTTTTTTAAACAATCGTAATGGTAATGAAAACAAAAAACAGTGATAAAAGCACTGATCGGTGTAAATGAGTTGAAACACAGCGATCAACGGTGAAAATTTCAGCCACGTGGGACTAATTTATGGTTCGTTGAAAGGAAATAGATAAGTAGAGACCGAGCTCGAGTTAAAAAGTGCAGTTTAAAGATGTTGAAACTGGGAAGTTCATGTTAAATTAGCCAATAGGGCTCGGGATTCAAATTTAGCAGTACCCGTCACCAATACAGACCTAGATGTGCTTTTCATTAGTGGTCCGTTTTGGACAATGGGCGACTGCTTGTTTGGAGGAGTGGATGAGTATTCTGGATTAGTTTAACTGTAAGGCTTGGCCCTGGATCCGAGTTAAAGTCAGGGATAAACCACCAACCCTCTCCAGAGATCCACTCCGGAGTTTTGCACAAGCCCTTAATTAAAAGATCAGAATCACCTGAGTTCTAGGCCCAGGAGTGTGTATAGATCAAAGAGACTTTGCAAAGTATACTAGCCTTTCCTAGTTACTGAGCGTTTCTGGATTTTGTGTTTCTCTTTTGTCTTGCGGACTTGTTCTTGTTGCCTTAAGATTGGTTTTACTGGATTTTGGACTCTTTGCTACGTTTTGGATATTGATTCTTGCCTTTGCAAACTTTGGTATTCATTAAAAATGTATTACTTGTACTCTGAAATAGGGTTCGTAATTAAAGTTACATTAAAGTGCATAATGAGCCTTTTTAAACCCAGTTTTAGGCATAAATGTTGGAATTAAAAAATACAGTTATAGACATTTATTGCCTTAATATTTAAAGTTCAGTACTTTAGATTACTTAAGTAAGAGAGCTAAACATGTGCTGATGAGTGAATAACATGACCGTCCTGCATTATTTTTTCTCAAATAGTTCCTTTTTGTTGAATCACGTGAACACCCTGACTATCAAAACACCCAGACAAACTTGTCTGGAGCTCTGATTGGCCAGGATGCTTACAAAAAACACTGTGAATGGTTAGAGGGCTCATTTGCATGACCCTGCCTTCTGCTATAAAAGTATTGCAAAGGCGAGTATCACAATAGCAATGAATTTACAACATAATGTGCTTGCAGAGTGGCGTTTCTGGTCTCGGAGCTTACCGGCTTGCGGGAGTAGTTCACTTCCCTCACACACAGGTTCTCCAGAGGAATGATCCCTCTGGGTTCTTTGTCCTGAAAGCAAACAACTGATCATTTATTGGCTCCATTAAACATCAAACAGCTCACATTTCAATACCACATGCAACAAACATGAAGAATACATTCTAAAGCTCACCGTGGTGAATTCGAAGTAATACAGACAGTTATCAGTTAGAATAAACCACCTCCTCTTCCAGGTTTTCACTCTTCCTCCTGCCAACCAAGCACAATCATTCATCACCACGTGTAAACCACAACGTACAGAACAGCCACTAAACCATTCATAACAATGCTTCTGCAGCTCAAACGAATACGACACTCTTAAATAGGACAAATTAATCTTCTTAAAGACTCCAAAACGTACATATTTGTGTCAATGTAGGATATTTTTGTTTGGAGGAGTATTATGAATTAGTTAGTAATGAGTCCTTTTTAACTCAGTTTTGGGATTTAAAAGCTTTGTCACTAAAAAATACATTTTAAAACATTTTATTACCTTAAATTTTTAAGTTTATACATATATGTGTCATTGTAGCGGTCTAATCAGTAACAGTCATAAGTGAAATGTTAGTCTTATGATATTAAGGGATTGTACATTCTAACTTTATTCTACAGGCGTTTTTCAGTGCAATTTTTTGTCCAGACTTAAACTTCCTCACACACTGACATCTGGAGACTTCTGAAATGATGTGTTACCCAGTTTGAGAAGCCAGCCCTCCCTGTCAGGGTTGAAGAAAGTGTGCGTGAGGTCATTCCCATCGTCCTCCGGAATTTTGAATGGCTCATTCCGTATGCTCTCATAAAGTTTCTGTCAGTTTAGAGTAAAGAGGAACACATGAGTGCCAACACACGAGAAACTCACTGACTCTGAGATTCCGGTGCAATGCTCTAAATTACCTGAAGAAGCACAAATGGAAACACATTCAGCAATTTTCGCATCCTCTTCACAACGTGTTGCCAGTGGCAAAGCATTTTAACCTTCAGAGGTCTAGCGTCGCCTTCGATATACATTCAGTTTACCTTTAAATGTAGTGACAGTCTATCACACAAATACATAACTAACAACTTATACATTCGACTTCCTGTACAATCTTTCTCCATTAGATAGCTGTTCAGCCTTATTCTAGTTAAGACAATATTTTAATACACCAGCTGCCACTGACATAGTGATAATGCCATTCTGAACAGACTGATAGAAAGAGTTTGGAAGATTTGTAAAGATGAGAATGTTTTTTTTTTCTTCTGCTTTTCACAAGGTTCAGTGTCGGCAATAATGATAATTTGGTTTTACAGTGACTTTCAGTTAAGAATGTAAAGCCTGTCTCTTAATATTATTGCTAAAGCCTTTTAACTAACATTATCTACTGACCAGGTCATCCTACTCTGTCCCACTATGTTTTGTTCATGTTGAAGTTGCAATCTATAAAATTGGCCACCCATCAATTTCAATTTCAAGAACTATACATACATATATAAATATATATAAA
>JBBPCX010000114.1:884735-897487 GCA_037974365.1 Hydrocynus forskahlii | reverse complement strand
GAGAGAGAGAGAGAGAGAGAGAGAGAGAGAGAGAGAGAGAGAGAGAGAGAGAGAGAGACAGAGAGAGAGAGAGGGAGGGAGAGACAGAGAAAGAGAGAGGGAGAGAGGCTGAAAACACTCAGGCTTAGCCTGAATCCCTGTGGTCTACAGAATCAGAGAGGGGTAAAACAGGGTGTGTAAAATTAGAAAACTCTCAGTCATAATGTCTGATGTGCCGCAAGCAAAAGCAAAAATGGTGCGGAGCATGCTGGTTTTGGATTTGAAGGTGAGGATATTTCTGGGTTCTGACGTGCGGCTTATTTGAGTCAGGTCACCAACTAGTCCCGAAGATATTTTCGATTTTATGTGTCAAGACACGCAGCTTCAAATGTGAGTGTGCCCAGTTTAAACACGGATCGTACCATTTGACTGGCGGGTTATTCCACCTAGAGGACGAGGCCAGTGGGCGGGACTGAAAATGCTTTTAATCCAAAACAGGTGTTTATTTATTTTCAAGTTTGACTTGATATGAGTTTTGATGTGTGACCTCTAATTATAAACTACACAGACTGCTTTGGTTCAGCTAAAGAAAGGTTTCAAGCAACTTTTTGCAAAATTCAGAAAAATGAAAAATCGGCGCTGTGGAGGGTCAATGTTCAAAAGTCTTAGCATGGTCCAACTGCTAAAGAACCTCATAATTTATATCCAGATAATCCAGAGAACTGAGTGACATTTGATGGGTGGAGTGTATCGGGAAAAATTTTGTTCACTGCTTAAATTCACTTTCTTCACAGAGAAAACCACCTCAGACCTTTGAGTTTCTAATATGGGCGTCATGCCGACTCCAGAATGACGCATGACCTCAGAAGCCTGTTTGAGATTTAACTGCTTTGCATTTCAATTCACTATTTCAAATCTGAGTTTTAAGGACGATTTAATATCACTACACCCTTGTTTTCCATAGAGTAAATGTTTATGAAGTCACATTTTTTTCACGGTGTAAACAGATATTACTGGCAAAAATCAGTACTGGCCATTCTGAAGTCAGAACTTCTGTCTATTTTTTAGGATAACAGTGTCATAGTGTCAGAAGCATATTTAAGATTAGTTAAGAGACCATCTTTTTCTATGTCTGTGTTTGGGGCAGACCATGCATTTTAGACAAAAGCTCCCATTACTTATGAACTTCTTTAGCAAGAATTGTGTAAATTACTTTTTCACCAAATTACAGGCTAATAGGAAAAGACTTAGTCCAGAAGAAAAGACTTAGTCCTGCCAGGATAGTACTAAAACCACTATGAGATTATCAAACACGGCGCTCTAATACTGGTTCTCGAAAGAAAAGCTTGAACTAATTTGGCTTCTACTAGAGCAGGTCTGCATGTGGAGCTCCTGGCCAGCCTCTCTGCCCGTTTTGGGTGAGCTCTTGCCCCCTCTGTTGGCCATTTTGAGCAGCAAGTGCTTTAGAGCCACTGGGTTCGCTTTGTGTATGTGTGTGTGTGTGTGTGTGTGTGTGTGTGATGCAAGAAAGGACAGGTGCAGAATACTAATGGTCTTGTAATAGCGCACCGTTGCTGCAGTCTTACAGAGAAAGACAAAGAAAGAGGGACGGTGTTTGCACCAACTGTCCACCTCAAAGTACTGAGGGCATTTTTTTACGTGCAGTTGAAAATAAGGTGGCCAGATGTAGGATGACATCCATGATCATCATTTCACTTTGTCATATCAGTGTAGTGTTTAAAAATCCCAGCGACACGCCACCATGCCACCACCACGTCAGGGTCACTGCTGCGCTGAGAATGGTCCACTACCCAAATAATATCCGGCCAGGTGGTCCTGTGGTGGACCCTTCCCAATAATGGTAGAGGATGGGCTATTAAATAGTGCAGCAACAGACTGGCTACAGTCAGTAACTGCACAACTGCACAGTGTAACGCTATAACAGGTGTTTCCAATAAAATGGCCACGAGTGTGAGCACGGGGTCAGTGGACCTAAAAATTTGGCAACTCTGAGTTTCGTGAATAAAAACTGTCTCACACATACACACACACAAACACACTCCAGCTGGTTCACCCCCCATAGTGAGGACTCTTCTGCTCTCAGCATCTGTCTGGCAGATCACAGATGGGCCATTACTGCCAATGCTGGGACGAGGAACTACTAACCTCACGCTGAGCACTAATCCTGTGTGTGTATGTGTGTGTCCAGTTTTCCTAACTTTATGTGTCTGTGTGTGTGTGATTCTGAGAGCTCGAAGCTAGCTGTGTCTGGCTTCAGTAGGTCAGGCCTGTCTCAGAAATCTCCTCCCTCTCACCTCTCAGTCCCAGCAGAACTCCTGGCTGTCCCTGCAATACGTGACTACTGCACAGCATGGAGCTCTCTCTCTCTCTCTCTCTCTCTCTCTCTCTCTCTCTCACACACACACACACACACACACACACACAGGGGCTGGCATGAATTTAACATACACATGGTCACTGAAACAGATACACATGGAGCCATCACACACATCCTAACACAGTTTGCACAAAGCCAACATGTACAAAAGACATAGACCACCCTTTCATTTCCACTCAAAATGGCCATTAAATATAAGCTTTTATTTTTGTATTGATCATGGAGGGGGAGCATTAAACATGCAGTCATATGCAGAACTTTGGGCACCTCGGGTCTGATTTTCTGCTTGAACATAAGTCCGCATCCTCTGCAGAGAAAACACGTCAGCACGTTTTAATACACAATTGCTGGTTATTTACTGAGTAGAACATACTGAGAAAAAATAAAACATAAATGTGTCCTGAGAAGTCAAGGCCTATTTTACATCTTATCCTTTTCTCCCCAGGTATGTTTAACCCTGTAGTCATAATACACTAAAATGTGCCAAAAAAAAGCCATATTTAAGTCTTATTTTCATGTAGAAAATCAACAAAGCATGTTCATTGATTTTTCCTGGGTCTAAGAGTGTTTACTTAACAGACAATTACTAAACTAACGACTAAACATCTTTTTGAGTATTTTATGTATCTTCCTTTTGTTCTTTTTGAAGAAACTTGCTTTAAGCTTTCCGGCAGAATGCTACCAAACATCTCGGGAGTTCAGTAACAGTAGTTGGTTGCATTTTTTGCTTCTTACAGTCAAATTCAACCCAAACACATTCGGCAATGCTAAGATCTGAGCTCCTGTTGCTTTTTCTAAGTAGTGGCTTCATTAACAGCTACACATAAGGCCATTTTGATGAGAAATGAAATGAAGGGTGGCCTTTCACTTTTGCACAGTAATGTAAATGTTGGTAGCATGGAGCTAATAGGCAAATAGCATTGTAGAACTGATAAAATGGGAAGTGGAGCGCTGGTACTTTTAGAAGGCTTCGGCCCACTTTGAATGAACACCCAATGATATTAGAGCTGAATAGAGTTCAAACCCAATTTTTTAAAGATTTGGGTTTGCTAGGGCTGGCACAGACTTCACCATCAGTGGGGGATATCCTAGACATATTGCTCTGTCACGATAATAGTCTTTTGAAGGCCTGGGTTAAATTATCAGAGACTGGCCTGCCACTCCCGGTCAGCTGTCCATGGACCTGGGCTTCAAATGTCTTTCAGTGATGACTTGGTATAGTGGGCACAGATTTAATAACGACTCTTTTATTACTATTTCTTTTGTCCTCTTTTAATCAAACTCATGCAAAATGGAATACGCACTGAATACACGCCCACGTTATTTGTAAAATGAAAATCACAGTCGCTCTTCTTCTGGTTTAATATGGTGCATAAATCTATTTCAGATGGCTCTGGTCTGAATATGTCTGATGGGTCTTATAATCGTGGCCCTCACAACCATGGAGAGGGCAGTTTTAATACAGTGTGTGAAATTAGATTACGTTGCCATAGATGTGCTCTGGAGCGTACGCACACGCACACACACACACACACACACACACACACACAGTCCTTTAAAAAAAGACTGCCGAGCCACAAGCGCACATCAAGGACGCCGGCTTTAACCCTGCGTGAGTTTACACATGACATTAAACCCCTTTTATTAATTCTTCCATACCAGTTTGCATCAGAGTGACCCTGAAAAAGCGTGAAGGATTCAATCCAGCGCCGCAGAGCGTATTCTACCATCCATCACGCGCCGGTGATGAGGGGGATGTAGAACAACATCCCTGCCACATTGCCTAAGCCCGGTTTGTTCACTGAAGTGTGGCGCGGAGCTAAATTCAGCACAGCAGTTTTAAGGGCTGTGGAGAAAAGGGCACAGTTACTGTCAGCCTCGCTAACTCAGCCCATCCAGCATTTTCTCTGCGAAATCTGGTGCCTGTGAAGCAACAAAACACTGGAAATGTATCAGGTCAATTTAGGGCTTCGATCCGAGATGCAACTGAGCGCGGCGCCAAAGGAAAAATGCTATTTCAAATCGAAAATTACACTGTAGCAGAGAATGTACAAAAAGGTTTTATTCATGAATTGTGCACTAAAGTATGTACAGCCAAAAGCAAGTGTTTGCGCTCCTCTGGTCAAATGACGTTTCTGTCGTTCTTCTGAGTGTAAATAGGTTCACCTCCTCTCCAGAGAACACATTTACGCACTTTGAAATGTATTGTTTATTTACTGAATTCAGCATATGTTGCAAAGATACGTGCAAACGTTATAGCACATGATGTTTTACCCCCCAATACACTGTGTTTACAATACACTGTGTTCCCAGTAGAGGAGGTGTTAACTTTTATTACTACTTAGAAATCAACAAAACATGACACTTGATGGTCAATGTTTGCACTGGAAGGTTTTTTTGATACGAAGTAGTATAAATAGAGAAAGGGTAGAAACCTGCCTGGTGACCATCCAGTTTAGACAAACCTGATTCTCCGCAGCAGTCAATATTCAGGTTTAGTATGTGTGTGTTAGAGCAGGAAATCACAAAACGGGATGCTGGACGTCCCAGAAACAGAGAACTGCAAGATCACTGCAGAGCATCAGCCGAGGCTCTGGATCATCTGTCTGCGTTCCTGATAGAGAGCGTAGAAGGCTTGTGCTAAACTGAGGAAGGGGCCATCGCAGTTCTCCATTTCTTTCTGCAACACACACACACACACACACACTCAGAGGACTAAACAATGAATACAAATAATTCTAAGCTTCGGTTAAATTAAAAAGTGATGGAAATCCAATCTCATATTATTGCAAGTATTACAAATTTAAACCCCTTTAGTCATAAACCATTGATTTTACAGAATTTCTGCTCATATTACTGGTTACAAAACACATTCAGAGGACTGATGTGAAATGGTTAATTTAGAGCTTTCTTTCCTCTGAGATTTTTGTGTTCTCGATAACAGTGGTAATTAGAAGAAATTTTGAACAAACCCTCTTTTAACTCCAAGCATCCATATGTGGGTCCATAATTCTTTACACTCGTAACTGCATACCTCACATATTAGGGATCAATTCATCATAACTCATCAACTGAGAAATAGGCCTTAGAATTAACAACTAAACAATGAGTCTAGAGTTTAAAGAGACAACAATTTTACTGTTACACTACAATACACAATACTTACTGCAAACCATACAAGTAACTGCACCGTAATTATAAAGTTTCAGTGGGTTTAGTAGAAGTTGAGGTCACTCACAGCGGAGGTCTCGTGGTACTGGAGGCCCTGGCTTTGTGCCCATTCCTGCGCCACGGCTGTCTCCACCTCCCTCCTCGACGACAAGTCCGACTTATTCCCCACCAGCACACCTTCACAAACCGGCTCAGTTACTGTGTGATTTTTTTAAGGTTTTTCCTTTAACTAATTTTTCCACTTGATAACAAAACAAACTCTACACAGCCTAAATATAGTCGATCAGTCACAACAGGGTTTTTGTCTGAAATTTGGGGGCTGACAATCTTTACAAAACACTCTCATTCGACCTAATGAATTTAGGACAAAGTCCTGAATTGCTCCAGCTGGGTGCCAACATATAGCGCCCCCCTTTAGTTTTGATGTCTGATGTAGTTCTGTACTTTATTACTGTTTATTTGCTGAGTTTAACACATTTAACACAAATCGCAGCCTGTTTGGAAGATATGGCACATTTTATGTTATTTATTCCTATATGTTAAATTCAGCCGATAAATAGAAACTGGGCAGTAACAATTACAGAAAAATACCATGTTGAAGTTTGTTCCCTGAAGAGATTGTACTTATTTCCACTTTGTCACGTGTCATTTGTCTTGGTACGTTCAAACCGGCGCTTATGACTGCATCTCTGTGGGCATTTTCACTGAGAGAGCATTTCCTCTTACCTGGTACCTGCAGTCCATTACAGTGAGCTCGGACTCTTTCTAGCCACTGGCTGCAGCTGTTGAACGATGCCAGGCTGCCGATGTCAAACACCACACAGAACACCGCAGGCTGCCCCCACTGACACAGAAAACACACAAAAAACAGACACACTGTAAAGAAATACAGCCATGGTCCCGGTGACAGAAATGCCCACAGTCAGCAGCTAGAGGCTCAGTTTACAAAACTGAGTACTGAAACCAAAGCTCTTAACTAATAGACCTCAGTAATTAATTAGAGCATGAAACCAGTGCTCTATGTTAGTCAAGAGGGGGCTGCTACCATCGAGCCCCTCTAGACTAACATATTTAGATGCATTTTAAATTGGTGCTTCTAGTCGTAGCATTCCCGGGGACCTTCTTGCCCCATTCAATTAGGCGCTTTCACCACATCTGAGTCACCTCCGCTCATTAAAAACCTTCTCTGAGTTTAATCAGGTGCACTGGAGAAGGCGGAAAATTAAACTGGGACCGGCCTCGCTGGATCAGATCCATCATACTCGAGGACTGAGGAACGGTACTTGAATGTGTGTATTTTGTTTTTTGGTGCAGCTCTTTTTGAAATGTTTCTCACCATTTTCTCACAGGCCTCCGCGAAGGTTTCCCGTCCAGCTGAGTCAAAGATGTACAGCTCCTGAAAGAACACGGACAATTGAACAGCTGTCTGAGCTTTGATATGAGACTAGAAACAAAACTACTTCATACTGCTGCTGAAAAGTGTCGAGGAACAAAATAAAAACACAGGGAAATTGGGAACAGGAAAAAAAGAGAAAATGTAACCAATTACAACCAAGGATTGTGGCATTTTTGCTCACGTATGCACTGTCTGCAATGTATTGGTCGCTAGTGGTGTTTTTTTTTTTTTTCAGGGATTAGTTCTAAAATGAGACTCTCACTGAAATGGACAGCATAGTTGATAACACGCCATCCTGCATCATAGGACTGAAGGCTCGAAGGCTCGAGGGCTGATGCCACTGCTACATATGTTACATCCACCTGTCACTGAAAGTAACTCTTTATAAAAGTGTACTGCGGCAAAAGATAAATATGATCAAACATTTCTTAGAGTCACTCAATATATATATATATACACACACACACACACACATATATATATTTATAACATTATAAATAATTAACAATGTAAATCACAGCTGTTGTGTTCAAAAAATGTAGAGAAATGACATTTTTGGACAGTGAAGATTTAAACCATGGCATGAATTCATTTTCAAATTCAAACAAGTGAAACAATGTTATTTATTTAAGAGTTCAATCAGAAAAGCACAGAAATGTGTATAGAGTGCGTGAGTGTGTGTGTGAGTGAGTGGGGGTCTGTGCTCACCACACTATCGCTGGTCTCTGGAATGTTTACTGATTTTACCAGAAGCTCCACTCCAGCTGTCTACAACACAAACACACAATATCATTATTACATTTATTTTTCATTTACAAATTCCATTAAGCACTTTTCCAGTTTTATCATCTAAAATCTGATGTCTATATGACATAAGCACACTATCAGTAGAAAAACCCGCCATCTTTACTGACATTATCATGTTAAGTTTTAAGGTATGAAGCTTGAATGATGCGAATTCGTCATCTTTAATTACTTGTTAACTACAGTGCAGAAACAACCCTGGAGTTCCGCACAGTGGCATATAATTCATGTCAGGTGTCCTCTGATCTAGCTCTTCATTAATGATCCATTTTCCCTAAAGTGGTCAGAAAGTGGAAGTGCAAGGTAAGAGGTTTCAAAGAGATGGGTTCAGCGGAAAAAAAATTAATGTACGCTACTTTCCACTCATTCCAGACAGGGGCGGACTGGCAATCTGTGCATTCTGGAAAAGTTCAGTACGGCCGTCCGGTCGGCGGCCGTCAGCCTGTCTTTCTCCTTAACTGAGAATTCAGCTAACAACAGCAGAGGGCGCTAATCCAATCATTTATCAGCTGTAATTCCATATTTAAAAGCCAACGTAGACCTCCTCGCAACACCACCCCCCTGAACGACGGCCAAGATATAGACCTCTGCGCAATCCCCCCCCAAACAGACAGCTGAACCATAGACCGCTGCGCAACAAACCCCCCCTGCCCCCGAATGACGGCCGAGACCACCCACCACCCATTTACATGTACGTAGTCCATCAGCCAAATTTGAGTCCAAATTTTGCTTCTTCAGTTCAGAACTGGAGCGAAAATAATACGGCTAGAAGTCAATAGTCACCCAAATCGTTTCTACAAAACTTTTCTCAACCCATTCAAACTGCTTAGAGATCTTCGTGAAGGTAATGTAGACTCATGGGTGTGGTTTAGGACACATATGACTTACTGAGAGACTTGGTAAAAAGGAACAAAGCTTTCCCGTTACAGCCAGATGATACAGGGCTGGGGAGGAACCGATTTTAGTCTAGATCAGCACTCCAACTCCTGAGGTGGTTTGTGAAAGCAAACCCTGTTGTTTTAGGGAAATTTTGTGTCTGAATGTGGGGAAAAAAGCGCATCAACACTGCTGTTATCAATTTTTTAATTTTTGTTTGTCAAGAGTTAGATCCATGAAGGACTGCAGTCACGAATCCCTCCTCCCATCACAAACTAAGGGCCCACTTTACTTTTGATCTGATTGGTCAACACAGAAAAGAACGCTCATGACTTTGGGTACTGCTTAGAGTTTAAATCTTTGAGGCCTTGGAAAACAGCAAGAAAAACTGTTCCACTGAGATCTAACCCATATAATGGCTGCCCACAGTGCTCAGCTACATGTCACAGTTTTGTTCATTTTTATATCTCACATTAACTCATACTGTGCCCTAAACCACACAGACAAGTCAGCATCACCTTAATGAAAAGCTAGATGTGATTTAAGTGGGTTGAGAAACCATCTGGGTGACTATTGACTTCAAGTTTAATAATGTTAGCCTCGCAGCTCCAGTTCTCAACTAAAGGAACCGTATTTGGTCTCCAAAAGTGTTTTGGTTGTGCAACTCTGGGGCCAGTGGAAAGCTGTGTAAAATCGACCTTAACGTCAAAGCATTCCCAAAAAACAGTGGATGGTGAATGCGTCCAAAGACCGAAGCTTAGGGGAGATTTAATAGGATGGCTGCGTCTCTTCAGTTGGTAAAACAGCCTGCTCATCTCTTTATAAGATACACCTTTGGAAATAACTGAATTTTATGAAGTTCCCGTTATGTTCTGTGGGCACAACATAAACCGAAACCTTCTGTTGGGTTGTAAATAAGTCTAGAAAAGCCAGAAGAGGGAGAAGAGGGGAGTGTGGGGTCCTGTGAGGATGTAGCGGCTGGCAGGCGGATATGATATTACACACTGCACGCGCACACCCTGGAATGCCAATGAGAGCTCATTACTGGTAAACACAGCCTCGTCCCTGTTTCACTAACAAGCCTGCTGACATTTTACACGAGTGCCGTCATTCCGCCCAGTGCCCTTCATCTCCTGCCCACACTCCGCCACTGTCCGGTGGTCAATCGATCGAATGGCATGTGTCATATTTAACGATGTTTAGTGATGTTTAGTCCACCTATTTGACTTCGGTAACGTCCCTTCCCTCCCTCCCCCCCCCAGCCCTCTCACTCGCGGCTGAAACACGAAGCTTCGTTTTTGTCATGCTAAGCATGTTGCCGTTGTACCCTACGCCTGCAAATCTCTCCCTACTACTACGACCCCACACACACATACACACACTGAGCCCAATTACTGCAGTGGTTGTATAAATTATTGACGTTCCTGTCACCTGTAGCAGCAGAGCATGCTGATGTAGGCAGTGCCGCGTGGGTCTCTCTCCTCTATATTCAATCCCTTTCATCTCCATCCCGTTCAACTCCATTGACTTTATTCAGCCACAAAGGTCGGTCATAACACTCATCAGGCCCGCTAACACGGGTTCGCTCTAAAGAAAAGCGTTTTAAGGATAGACGGTATGGGAGATGAACGTTCTCCACAGCTTTTGGTCGACCCGCAAAGGCATGTTGGTTTTACCCTGAAACTGGGACATCAAGTGATGTTAACTTGTTAAACAACCTGTAATAGACTTGCTTTTGTGGTTTCTGGCACACACTGTTAACCATAAATGTCAACAAAAGTATGTAGCATACCTGAAAAACAGTGATAACCACATTGAAGCCTGAATTTGGTCCATGTTTACAGATAACAGTGAGTCAGACAGTGTCAGAAACCACATTAGCGAGTCTACTTTAGGTTGCTTAATAATGTAAGGCAGTTAGAGGCAAACCTGAGGTTGAACGTTTCCTACACCTCACGTGACAGCTACATTACGTGACAGCTACATTAGGTGATAGCTACATAACGTGATAGCTACATTACGTGACAGCTACATCACGTGACAGCTACATTAGGTGATAGCTACATTACGCGATAGCTACATTACGTGATAGCTACATTACACGATAGCTACATTACGTGCCAGCCTCTAGCAAACTTTAAAAAATACATAGTCAGTGTTGACTGTCTATTGCCAATTTATTCTTTTTTAAGATTTTAACAGTCTGTGTCCATTTGAGAACTAATCATCATGCAGACCTGGAACAAACATATAATTTAGATAGTTATGGATGTATAGCACAAATAAGTAAATTGTTAATTTGTCTATGTTTTTTTTTTCATTTTTGTTTACTCTAATTTTTATTACTGCAATGTTCACATTTCTGTTTCTTGTGAGTACAGTAAACCCCCACTTTTCGCAGGGGTTACGTTCCAAGAGCACCCACGTATAGTGAAAAACCGTTGTGATGTCGTTAAAAAAAGCCTAAAAATGTCTATTTTTATAGTCTACACCTTAAATATGCCCCCATATATGCTCCCAAAACACTTTAATTTCATTTTAAACTCATTACCCTTAAAGAAAATGTAAAGGTAAACCTGTATCTGTACTGTACAGTGCTAGAATGTAAATACCGATATTACCCCTGTATAGACTGTACTGTAATTCATGCACAGGCGTTTTCTTTGGTATGCATTGTCGTTTTCTTTGGTATAAGCAGGTAAATACAGTAAGAAATTAATTTAATTTACAGTAATAAAAATACAGGGCTTTGAGAAGAACAAAACGAAAAACACGAGAACACTTGAGACGCTCTACGGGGGAAATTCTGGACTGCAGCTGTGTCAAAGGGCAGCAGCCAATCAGCAGCAAGGAGAAATAAATAACACTCTTAGATTGGCTACTTTCAAGCCTCCCAACTCTGAGCACAGCGGTATTTCACCATCCCAAGACGCACAATCTTTGTGTGTCTCTCCACAGTACCGAAACATCTATTGTTATTTTTTTTTTGATATGTAGCTGAATTTATGTTAGTATTTATGTTACAAAAGTAGTAAATTATATTTTTCGAATTTAGCACTTAAAAGTATGAAAATGTATATATTGCCACGAAAAAAGCTGTGACATCTGGGCCTCGTCCGCCACACCTCATGCTGGTTGTTTATAGTGCTTTTTTTTTAAAATTCAGAGGATATCTGCAGTTTCATTTCAGCGAACAATTATTAGTTCGGTTCTCAGAAAAAATCTGTTGGACTGAAACCGTGACTACTGATCCGCGGTAAAGTGGGGGATTACTGTAATGTTCCCTTGTAAACTCTAAATAAGTGAACTGAAACAACAACGATGTGGCACAGGTAAAAATGAAAGAAAAAAAAAACAGCTGTCACTTTGGGGCAGTAACTAAATAAACTGTTTTGAAACAATACATACCGGGGAAAAACAGATTTATCTTCATTTTACTGTTCTGCAGTATTTGGAACTTGGTCAATTAAATTGGGAAATTATGCCAAAAATCTAATTTAAATCTATTAATTAATTCGCTTTTTTTTCAACCAGGCACCATTCCCAAAATATGAAGAATGCTGGAGATGAACTGTTATTATAACCGATTTATACAGTTTTCTCAGTCATTTCAGAATCTCCTACAGCTCTGTTCTTCATGCTTGGCACATCTGTTTTCATTTTTGTTTCTATTAATAGCATCCTTCCCTCCTACTAATTATTTGAAAGCTGTGAGTTTGTGCAGAACTGGCATACGGCAATCATTTTAAACACCTCTCTACAACCAAAGTGCTTTTATTTTGAAATCAGTGATTCATGCATGTTCCTGAACATCATCTGTATGCAGCACCATTGCTCATCACCTACTTTTAACATCGGATCCCCTTACTGGTGAGGCAGGATGATCAATAAGGCATCGATTTGGAGGGATTTCATTTCACAATGGAGGAGGCATTACCCGCTCCGCCTACAGGACTTGAACAAGCTCTACTGAATTTGGAGGGGAAGCAGCGCCCCAATATTCTCAAGGTTGCAAGGTGCCTGGTGGTGTTAACTGAGATTACCTCTAGTGCAGGGGTGCCCAAACCTGTCCAGAAAGGGCCGCTGTGGGTGCAGGTTTTCATTCCAACCAAAAAGAAGCCACACCTG
>JBBPCX010000114.1:861225-876995 GCA_037974365.1 Hydrocynus forskahlii | reverse complement strand
AAACATTCTGAACAGTTAACATTCTAACGTAAACATTCTGAACAGTTAACATTCTAATGTAAACATTCTAACGTAAACATTCTGAACAGTTAACACTCTAACGTAAACATTCTAATGTAAATATTCTGAACAGTTATCATTCTAACGTGTTCTAACTGCTGGGGTCACAATGCAAGTTAAGGGTGATTCTAGAGCATAGTTTATATGCCTTAATCTTTCTACTTTGCAGAGTTTTATGTTTGCATTTTGCAGTCGATCCATCATTAAATCACACTAAAATAGAGCTGCGTCCAAACAGCCGACCCGGCAACTAACGGACGGAGCACCATCCAACACACACAACGAAGAAACGCAGACTCACAACACTGTAAAACCAAATGTTTACATTTTATGCAACGGACGGAGCACCATCCAACACACACAACGAAGAAACGCAGACTCACAACACTGTAAAACCAAATGTTTACATTTTATGCAACCATTGAGCATATTTTAAAGCAACACAGCAAATCACACAGCCAAACTTTTTGTTACATGCTTTTATAAACCGTCTTTGTTGAGTATTTAATGTCCCCTCATATTCATTCATAGCTACAATGGCACTGTAACCATAGGAAAAACAACTTGTGCAGTTGTACAGCAAAGTTAGTCCAGTGGCACCAGCATCGAGGAGAACCCCGTCTCACTCAAGAGGATGTGTTTAGCTGCTCTATATTTAGGCGGCGCGACCGGAGTGAATGCAAGAACAATTCACAATACAAAGTAATGAACTGTTGAATACAGCAAAAAACTCATTCAACAGCTAGAACTAGCAACAGCTAGAACTGAAGGGTCAGAGGGGGTTGAAACAAACCTCCCTCTAACTACGAACACCTACAGTCATTAACATAATGTAAGCTGAAGGGATGATGCCACTAGAGACACAAGCACCAAATTTTCTGTTTATCTATTGTGTAGAGTAGCTTCAAATTCCCTTTAGCACCACACTCACACTCACACACACACACACACACACACACACACACACAGTCTGTTATCACAGTCTTTGGCTCTCTGCCTTTCCTCGCTATAAATTCAGATGGATTTTTGACTCAGTCTGTAATCCAGTGCAGAGTAGTCCAAACATCCAGAAAAAAAGCATCGTAAAAAAAGAAAAAAATCACAAGTGTCTGAAAACACCATCGGCTTCACCACAGAGCAAACTGTATGAAAATACATCCAACAAAAATGTAGACAAGGCCAAAACCCACTTGCAAAGAAACGCAAAGATGCCACAAGCAGGTAACTTTGTAACGATAATGGAGATGCCGGTACTTTAGCCTAACCATAGCCTTAGCTTTCGCTTCCTCTTTCATTAGAGAACGCAAATAACCCCAGGGCTGGACTGGGACAAAAAATTGGACTGTGCATTTTGGCCGGGGGGGGCTGCTGACGGGATTCTCCACCGGCCCAAAATTACCATCGGCCTACCGGGCAAATGCTGGGTGTGCCCGATGGCCAGTCCAGCACTGGATACCCCCTTTAGGCCTGGAGGATACTAAAATGAAACAGTAAGGTCTCAAGACTGTCCCCCTGCAGTAAAAACCATCTTTTCTGGGACGTCTCTAGAACATTGCTGGCATGGTAGTGTGTGTCGTCCTGGTGGATTAAACACAGCAGTTCTGGTCTGGTTTTTGAACACACATTCACTCCTTCAGACACACCTGCCCAGTGGGTCCACCTCATAGGGACCTTTGGTCATCCTCTAGTCCTCCATTTCTGACCACAGGAACCAGTTCAGGGCAATATCAGAAGTGTTTCACAATATGATGACTTTCTGATCAAACATCATAAAATGTGACCTATGTAAAAGTTATGGCACATTTTCTGTTTTTTTAGTAGACATTGCACTAAAATTGGCAGAAAAGCACATTATTTAGGTACCTTTTGTGTAGATGACGTGTACTGATTCTACTTCATTTGTCTAGGACTTTACTTGTTAGGCGGGGTGACCAGTGTGTATCACCAGGGTCCTTTTTAGAGCTCTGGTATGTCTCTGGACTTCCCCCTGAGCCCTGGAGTTATACTACAGTCTCGGGCCGAATGAATCCCACTTTCCGGCTTGCTCTCAGTCAGGTGTGCTCAAAAAGCTGCTCTCACCACAAAGTGGCAAGAGCTTAATGGGCCTTTGAAGACTGCACTTCTCCGCCCCTGGGAGAGAGGGGTAGTGCAGACGGCCCTCTGCTGGCCACGGCTGGTACAGCAGCTGGGCCTGCGTGCAGCAGCGGGGCTGGAGAGGCTGGAGATACCTTGGAACTGAAGAGAGTATTATTGTATCTCACACAAAGGAAAGTGTGTATCATCTTCTCACAGTGTCTCCAGTCAGAATGAAGTGTTTGACCTTTCAAACTCTCAACGTTGTGCAGAAATGCAACTCAAATGCTGTTCATGCCACATTTAAAATGTAAATATTTTAATATTTCATGTGCTTTTTATTTCTTGAGGCACAGGACCTGCTCCATAAAGTCCCTTTCTGCCTTATTCTCTTTCTAACAAAAATGAAAGGGTTTTCATCTGCAGATTTTTCATCATTTAGGAAAAATGTCCACCTGATTTCTCCAAACTGCGGTTCATATATATATTTACTGATTTTAGCCACTTTGCTTTTGCTGGTTCTCATCACTTAAAAAAAACAGACTCCAGTTGTGCGGTAGACTCTTGGTAGGGTTAAGATCAGGGAGACTGAACCTTCCAGCAAAATTCCCTTTATCGTTTTCACACAGCTGCTGCAGATAGCTTGGCCCGGTGCTTGAAACTGCTGCCCTATAAGGTCACCATTCACCCTAGCCACTCGTTTCCTGCGGCGTCTGCCTGTGTATCACTTTTGCTTTTAATTCTGAGCAGAGACGCAGACAGCACTAGTGTAGTGCTGTGGAGCCTCAGGTATGCAGTTTATAGCCACGGATCATTATATCATGAGTAGTGATAAAAGTCTGTCTTTGGATTTTGTGCATTATTTTAGGCAGTGTTGAGTAGCGTTGGTTTGTTCGCTTTTTAATAACTCCTTTAGAGGGTGGCGGTAGCAATGTTTGTTTATTTGATATTTTTTAATAACTCCTTTAGAGGGCAGCGGTGAGTAATGTTTGTTTATTTGATGTTAATAACTCCTTTAGAGGGTGGCGGTAGCAATGTTTGTTTATTTGATATTTGTTAATAACTCCTTTAGAGGGCAGCGGTGAGTAATGTTTGTTTATTTGATGTTAATAACTCCTTTAGAGGGTGGCGGTAGCAATGTTTGTTTATTTGATATTTGTTAATAACTCCTTTAGAGGGCAGCGGTGAGTAATGTTTGTTTATTTGATGTTAATAACTCCTTTAGAGGGTGGCAGTAGTAATGTTTGTGTGTTTAGTGTTAATAATGCATTAAGAGAGCTTCAGTGAGGAATGTTTGATTATTTGGTGATTGTTAATAACACCTTTAGAGGGCAACAGTGAGTAATGTTCATTTGTTGTATGTTAATACTGTTTGTTTATTTGATGTTAATAACACCTTTAGAGGGTGGCGGTAGTAATGCTTATTTATTTGATGTTTGTTAACACCTCTAGAGGGCAGTGGTGAGTGGTGTGGAAGCTCTAATGTAAGAAGGCCTGTTGCTTTGACCTTGATCACCTTTCTCTTGAGGAATGGGTCACAGAGACCTTAAAGTTAAAGAGCGAAACTCCAGTAAAACGGTTCAGGAATATTAATCCGAGATGTACAGAGAGTATAAGAGTGTTTATCAATAATTTGACTTTCCATTTATTGAACTCAACAGCATCTGTAGAGGGTGATGCTGAGTAAAATAATCACTGGCAGCCACTGCGCTCACATTACCTCAGTGCATCCTTGATGGCTCTGTGGGAAGCCCTGGTTTTGTGGAGAATCTGCTTGTTAAAAACTGTAGTCCTCCACTACACCTGGAACACCACCCTACATCTCATGGGCTTGGGGGCCAAATGTTTTCTTGCCACATTACTGTAAATCAGTCAGTACGATCAGTACTTGTATTGACATTCAGAGACCTCAGCTGACCTCCAATGGCCTGTTGTGCCAGTGGCCTTTAAATCAAGTCTGCTTTTTTGTAATTGTCCTATTTGTAGGTCCTGACTTACTTAACAAAAGGTTATGCATCTTCATTGGAATCTCTTTGTATTTTAAGTCCTGAGAACTTCTGCTAATTTTCTTAGATCCTCTCTATTTCCACTTTTAGGTCATGTTTTGCTATCTTTAAATAACTCATAGATGAACTCAGGTCATCAATCATCGAGATCATTACTTCCTCTGTAAGGTGCCTGGCTAGGTCTGTAATGGCACAGCCCAGCTCTACAAATGTACCACAAAGGATCCTTTGATTAATGCCATTAGAAGGATCTTTTGAAGGTAGGTAGGAAGAAACTTCTCATAATTTTAAGGTTCGTTATCATCTTAAGAATGTTTACATTGTGTGTAAGGGCATGAAGTTCTTCACACATTCAGATTACTAAAATGGTCCTGAACTATAATCCATGGAACGGTTATTTAGGGAACCCAAAATGCTTCTTCTATGACAAAGAACGCCTTCAGGCACCTTGATATTTCTGTATGGAGGATGGAGAATTCCCTCGTTTCCATAAATTTCCATAAAGTCTCAAGAAGCTCTGAATAGTTCTTGACATTTGAGAAGTGACGTTCTTCAGGTACACACAAGGTTCTGAAGCGAGCAAACGCATTCCATCAGAAGTTTTTTTGTTTATGTTTTCTTTCGCCCTCATTTCCTCAGAGAGCTAACGAGTCTGTACGTGTAGAAATTAGCGGGAGCTGCGTGGAGCGAGGAGGGCTGCTCTGTAAATATTTCTCGAATCTCTGATTAATTGAAATTGGATTTTAACAGCTCATTCGACCGTGAGTGCAGGGACGCGCGGCGAGGAGCGACTGGCTTTTGCATTGCTAATGTAATTTTCATTCTCGTCGGAGCACTGGAGGGCCTGCAAGAACGCGGTTCCGGGCGCACGCGAGGCATGCCATCATTTTGGAGCTCTCCCCATGTTAAATTAGCTGTCTGGATTGTTCCTCGTGCACATATAATGCAGATCCACCTCTTAATCAGAGCCCTCTTCACAGCGCTCCGTGGAAAATAACAGGGAACAAAACGCAAAAAGCCAAGTTGGAGACTTTACTGTAACACTGATCAGTTACTCTGAAACCTCGCTAATAGCTGTTGGCCAGACTGTGACATTAACGATTGGTCCTGATCGTGCTCATTAGGACCAGGTGTGCCTCCGAATTCAGGCCGGGTGGAGTGGGGCTCTGCAGGTGCAGAGCCTGATTTTGCATCGGGTGCACTGGAGGTGCCAGGGACACGTGGTCTGAATCTCGAGGCATTTCAGGACTTTCTCAACCTGAAGCTGGTGAGATCCAGGGATGAAATGTGGAAATGGAAACAGGATCATTTGAGACTTCCCAGCTTATGATTGCCTTTATAATGTCATCAGTGTACAGGCAGTGTACAGTGTACACGCTTGTATTCATTTTTCATGTAACTTTCTGTATCTTTGTCTTTTTTCGAGACAGTGTGAAATTTGAAGTTTAAATGGGCAGGGATGCATCAAAAAGTAATGGATAAATTACGAAGAAATACATTTTGAAAGAAATTTTAACCATGTATTTTAGTACGAAATATAGCCATTTTCCTCAACAAATTACAGAAAGCTACTTTGTAGTTGAAAAAGGTATAAATTCTTCCTGACCTCGCCAGACGGACGCACAAAGCTACCTGAAATCATGCGTATGGGAGTGCTTTAAAATTGATGAATGACAAAAATGCAGTGTGCAGACCTTACAAAAAGATGTCGGTATGAAAGGCACAACTTTGATGAGTCATCTCAAATTTGTGAAAAAGTGTAGTGATACTTATATAGTAATACTTCCAATCTCCAGGTAGGAAGTTCAGGGTCTCCTTCTCGGAGGGGAACATTGGTTGTTGCCCCGGCTTTTGCTAACTAAAACCCTGATGTTAATCAATAAAGCAGTAATTGTAATTTATTAGCCCCTGACTGTCCACGTGGCTCCTAAATGCTGTGTTTGACTGAGAGGCTATAGTTACTGCTTCTACAGTAGCATACAGAGCAGGTGCAGCTGGGATACAGCTGACTGGTATACCACTGTTGTCCCCATACTGGACACATTTAGAATTATGGTGCATTGAACAATGTAAATATGTTTTTTTTTTTTTATTTATATTTTGGGAACAATTGATTGTATCACTCTTGCATGAGATATATTCAAACTCGTATCTCTTGTCCCTATTTGCATATCAAAGCTAAACAGACTAATTAATTAGTAGATAACAGTGTGTTGTGCAGCGTTGCCCTGCACCCCAACCAGGAAAAAAATCAATCCACGTTTCTTGAGCAGCCTCCGAGTGGTCTCCGGTGGGTGTTTCGAGTGGAGTGTAAGCATGCGAATTGGTGGAGTATAAGCTTCTATTACTTGTTTCTTGCTATCTTATCCTGCAGTAGACACCAAGCATGTCTTAAAAGGGACATATTATACCTCTTTTTAAATAAGTTATAATAGGTCTATGGGCTACAAAACATGTTCATGAAGTTCTTTACCCAAAATCGCTCTCACATAAAGAGACTCACCAACTCTATTCTTGACAGTTTCAGTCTCTTTCAGAATGAGCCGTTTAAGGGCTCTGTAACTTTTATGCAAATAAGCTGTTTCTGGCCACGCCCCACCCATCCCATGCTTACGCTGCGCGTTTACCACACGTGAAAAAGGCAGAAAACAGGGGCGCTGTCAGCCCTATACGTTGGACCCCGAGTCGGACCCAGAGCGAGATGAACACAACACTTCATGAGTGACTTGCCTTTGCCTGTAGCCGTAGCGCTCGGCGTCTTATGTGTGCTCGTAAAACCAGCAGACAAAAATGGAGGATCTTCACCTAATCTAGTGGGTGGGGCTAGACAGGGGCGGTTCTATGCAAATTACCTCATCCTGACGTCCAAGCGGCTCATAGAAATCTTTCAAATTTCAAATTCAAAATCTTTCAAATTGACTCACAGAAAACGGATGGATGGGTGTTTTTTTGCGCTTGGGGTGTTTATAGGAGCAGTAGAGACATATTTGGAAATACAGAAGGATGCAAAAAGTGAGTTTTGCGTAATATGTCCCCTTTAACTGGTCTGCATTTGTGGAAATTTTATATATTGGAAGTTCCTCACTATCATTTCAAAAGGGGTGTACGTCCTGGCTCAGGCCGTCCTGTGTGGGTCACATGACCTCATCCTCAACAAACCAGAGGGCCTGTAGTTGCCCCTTCCCATTACAGAGACAGTGGGTTTCATCCACCCGACCTTTGCCAGTATGTCATTAGCACATCTTAGCATAACTCTGACTCACATTCACCCTAGATGTGACTAACATCCTCTGTTTATCCTGGAGAAATCGAATCATCTCCCTGTCCTGGCAGACAGGATGCCATGGAGCGTCTCTGTAATGGCTGCCGCTCGGGCTGTGAGCGGGGATCGATAGTTGCTCAAATGAGGTTGAGAGAATGTCCACAAATAGCCTGATACGCAACCCCCCCACCACAACTGAGCTTTACAAGAGAGCAGTGCTGGAGAGGAGGTTTTGTTAGTCTGGTCCTTAAAAAGAAAGGCTTCATTAATAGCAAAGCAGTCTTGGAAAGAAAGTGGCCTGCAGATCAGTGTCAGTCACATGACGAACCACATTCACTCACTCTACTGTCCACATGTTTGTAATCATTTCCATATATATCTATATATATCTATCTATATCTGTCTACAATATATTTATATGTATATATACTGTGAGTAAGAAGTGAAAAATTATTTATTTGTTTCTCTTATTTGAACATCTGAATATTAAGTTTATGTTGCTTTTCATTTCTCAATGTTAATTTGAATGACTATATATATATATATATATATATATATATTATAGCGCCTTAAATTTAAGATTTTTAAAAAATCTCATGGTGGATAGTCATTTTACTCAAACTTCTTTTGAGTTTTTTACAGTTTCTTTCAAAATATCAAATTTGTTAAACCGCTATGTTACGTAGATTTATTTTATCAGAACCAAAACCTCTATATTTTTTTTTACCCTCATTCAGGATATTAATGTTGGAACTTTATTCTGGGTATTAATTTTATTAGGACTTTAGTTGAGATTCTAGAATTTGGTTCTAAATTTAAAGGGGACATATTCTGCAAAGCTCACTTTTGTTATAATAGGTCTACGGGCTACAAAACATGTTCATTAAGTTCTTTGCACAAAATCACTCCCACATAAAGAGTCTCATGAGCTTTATTCTTCACAATTTCAGTCCCTTTCAAAATGAGCCGTTTGGACGGAGGGCCCAGTGACGTCCCACTGGGTCAGTTTGCATAGAACTGCCCCTCATCTGTCGAGCACCCACCCACTAGATTAAATGAAGATCCTCCATTTTGTCTGCTAGTTTTATGAGCACGGATAAGCCGAGTGCTACGGCTACAGGAGAAGGCAAGTCACACATGAAGTGTTGTGTTGTTGCTGCAAAGAACAGCACAAATCCCTCCACTTTCTCCCAGACTAAGAAAACCGAAGGACTGCGAGGCTCCATTTAATTTTCGATGGCCATGTCCCAGCAACACTCAGTTTTGTTCCACCTTAAGTTTTTAAGTTGGAATGGAAAATTGGAATAAGGAGCTGTGAATAAGGGATCTGAACCTACTGTCCATGACAAGTCAGCAGATGAGGGACATGTAAGTACTTTCAAATAGTGACTTTTGTGTTTCTATCGCCATTAAGTATGAACTAGCTTGTTTGTTTTGTTCTGTTTCATAAGCATGGGATGGGTGGGGCGTGGCCAGCAACAGCTCATTTGCAAAAAAGGGACAGAGCCCTGAAACGACTCGTTTTGAAAGGGACTGAAACTGTGAAGAATAGAGCTGATGAGACTCTTTATGTGAGAGTGATTTTGTGCAAAGAACTTCATGAACATATTTTGTAGCCCATAGACCTATTATAACTTGTTTATTAAAAAAGTGAGTTTTGGTTAATATGTCTCGTTTAAAATGTGGATTTTTTTCTGGATATTATTTTTAAGAATTAGAATTTAATTCTCAAAATTAATGTTATTAGAAAATGTCGGATGTTCATAGGACTCTCACTTATTCTCTGCTCTGTTCATCATTCTGGACACATTTAACACCAATATTTGAAATTACATAATAACATGATAACAATAACTTCTCATCATATTCCAATAATAATAAAACATATTGAATACAACCCAGATGAGATATGAATTGAAAGTGTGAGAAATTGTATAAAATTGCAGCTTTTATTATTACTGTTAATAGCTTATTAGGCTGCGGTGTGGACAAATGATGGCGCTATTGTCCTCTCCCTCTCCCCCCCCCCCTCTCCCCCTCTCTCTTGCTTGTATTCATATCTATCTTTCTCTCTCTGAATTGTGTTAGTAAATCAAGCTATGAGAAGCTTGTACTGCAATATGTTCAGTATGTAGAAACCGCACACAAGAGACACAAAGACTAGAACAATATAAAATACAGTAAAAATAAAACTGTCCAGATAATACTCTGAAATTGCTTAGTACTAAATACACTATGCTGTAAACGCAAAATGCTGAGATTTTAGTTGAAAATTCAAGGAAAGGTTCCTGACTGACCGTCTCAGATTTGGTTAACATGTTCTGGAAGTCATGGTGGTTTGTGTAGTAGCGTGTGAGTCTGCAGGACTGTATCTTGGCTAAATGATGATCTAAGTGTGTGGAGATGCTGGATGACTGATATTTTCCTCATGCACTAAATGATACGTTCTCTTTTCTCACCTCCCACAGTACGGATTTCTGTTTCCTGTACGGAGTGTTTAATGGTTATGATGGCAGCCGAGTGGCCAATTTCGTGTCTCAGTGTCTGACCGCAGAGCTTCTTCTGGGCCAGCTCAACTCCAGCCACTCTGATCCTGATATTCGGCGCATCCTCACTCAGGTAACGGGACGCTTGGCTTGCACTGTTCTACCATCCTCACATGTTCTGGATTAAAGGAATGATTTGGCAAGAAATATATTAAATGTATTAATTCTTTAAAGATATTGCCTAACTTTATTGCTTCACTATATTAATAGATATTTTATCTTGTGTTGATTTCCAAGCTTCTGTAGCTGCTGTTTTACATCTTTCGCATTTTACTGTGTAAGAATTTAATAAATATACATATTACTCTTTACAAGTTCGGTAGATAAAAGAATGATACCAGTTCTAAGCTTCTGTTTGTTTTTAGCTCTGCTACTTTCACTCATTTCCGTAGATAAATGTATGTCATACCATGTCTGAAACTAAAACACATAAGTTTAATTTAGATTACTAAAAAAAAGGGAAACGGGTCCATTTTTGCATTACTTGTTATTTTCTAATATTTGAAGTCTTAAACAATCTCGAATTTTTTAGTGTCTCATGTCCTTTTTTCAGCACGGCCCAGTCAGAATGAAAAAATATTATTTGTGTAATATACATTTATGGCATTTGGTAGATGCCCTTATCCAGAGCGACTTACAATGTGTTGAAATGTAACTCTTTCACTGTTGTGTTGAAATTTAACTGTTACATAACTGACCAGAACTGATCAGAAAATCTGTTAGAAATTTCTGCAAGAATCCACGAATATACCTTATAAGCATTTTGGATCTTCAGCATACACACACATTAGTATTATAATAGAAGATGTAGAGAAAATGTTTATTTTATATAAAACTGATTTTAAAAAACTGTTTACAATTACAAGTCTGTCCCAGGAATTCATGTATTTGCGGTTCCTCACCAGTAAGGCACTCACTGCTTACGCCCCTCCCGCCTTGTACACACCCCACACTCACCCAACAGCACATGATTGGACTTCCGGTGGAGGCTTCCGGTGTGCTGAGGAGTGCTGAGGGTTAACATTGGCAGAAAGCTGTTGTGTTAATATTAATATGGTGCGTATATGTAGCAAAATGCTGTGGTCTTTGTCAGCGTTCCCCTCTGTGTCTCTCTGTTCAAGGCTTTTGACGTGGTGGAGAAAAGTTACTTTGAGACCATCGATGACGCATTGGCAGAAAAGGCCAATCTGCAGACGCAGCTTCCTGAGGCAAGAGCACACGCAGCGAGAGACATGGCTCATAGAAAGACTTTTTCAAGGACTTCTTCTCCCACACACACCTTCACAGACCAGTTGAATACATGAATAAAAAATTCCTCAGAACCGTTCCGCCCATGAGAGCAGTTTGAGCCACCCGAATCCGCTTTCTGTGTGAACCGCTGTGCCCCGCGCCTCCATCGCCGAGGCTCAGGTCACAGCAAGTGCAGCATTAAAATGCAAATAGTATGCGGGGCCCTTTTTGATTTACCCAGAACCCAGATGCCAAGGGATCATCATCAAGAAGAAGAAAAAACAGAAACGTTATGGTACAGTTTCATCTAATGAAGGTTACAGGAGAGATATTTGATATTCTGCTTGACCTTTTTGATTAACCTCTTAAACAGCGCAGTGCTTTATAACTCAGGCCATATGTGGGTCCACGTGCCTCACTCCCATAACTACGGATTTAAATGCAATCTTATGCAAATGTTTAGGCGCCCTGGGTCAAATTGCATGTTTTGCTGGTCTTGAAAAGAAGTACACACCCTCTACAATGCACAAACTTAGACACATTTTAATTTACATTTACTGTTTATTTGCTAAATGTAACATATTCTGAAAAAATATCTAGAAAAAAATGTATCCCGCGCAAAAGTTTTGGCTCAGAAATCAAAATTGTGCGCTACAAGTTGTAGAATAATGCCATAGATATTATTTTCACTCAGAAAATGAACAAAAATTCAAACCGTCCGCTTTCAAACCAGTGTGTACGACGCTTATAGTAGCTATTGAATAATTTGTGGTAATTTATAAGACTTAACATTAAGGTATTAGTATTAGGATATATAATAAGCCAAATGTTAAGGAGTTTGTTAGTTTGTTTCTAAACCATAGTTTCACAGGGACAGTCGTTTTAAGCAGTGGGTTGCGCTGTTGTCTCACATCTCCAGGGTTGGGGGTCTGAATCCGGGTCTTGATGTGTGTGTGGGTGTGTGTGTGTGTGTATGTGGAGTTTGCATGTTCTCCTCGTGGTGGTGTGGGTTTCCTCCGGGGTCTCCAGTTTCTCCCACAGTCCAAAGACATGCACGTCAGGTGAATTGGGGATTTTAAATTGACAGTACTTGTGAGTGTGTGTGTGTGTGTGTGTGTGTGTGTGTGTGCGTGCGGCCCACCCAGGGTGAGTCCCTGCCTCGTGCCTGTTGACCCTGGGATAGGCTCTGATTACCTGCGACAGAAAATGAATGAATGAATTTAAAATCTTAAAACCACCCACATTTTGAGTAGTGACCTTCCTCCCTTTCACCTGTAGGGGGTGCCGTTTCACCAGCTGACTCCTCAGTCTCAGAAAATTGCGGAGAGGCTGAAGACCCTGGAGCAGGAGGTTTCTGGAGGAGCCACCGCTGTCGTCGCCCTAATTCTCAATAACAAGTTGTACATTGCTAATGTGGGTACGTACAGATGCACATGCATACAAACTTGTCATCCTTAACAGTTACACTTTGCTGGAGACTAGGACTGCAAGTGTTGAGTGATGTGAATTTTGTATAAAGTCTGTTTATTTATTTATTTATTTTCTAAATATATTATTCATGTGATACACAGGCATTTCTACCGATTGCAGTATGCCACGGGAAACGTGGGGGTGGTATAGCTTGGTTAAGGCTGTGTTACATCACTTATGTCTCGTTCTCTCTCCAGTCTCTCGGTATAAAAGGTGAACTATGAAGAAAACAGTTTAAATATTAAAGTCCACAGTGACAAACTTTGCTCTTACAAGTTAGAGATTTACAGAGTACTGTAAAAGCACAGGCATCATATTAGTAGAGAACATCTTGGATTTCATCCATTATTTTGTCCAGTAGGGTTTGGATGGAAGAGCCATATAGGGGATTTATTTATTTATTTATTCTCCCCTGCAGTGCAGGCGTATCTGTATCTACTCAGTGGCCGTTCTTACTATCAACCATGCAGCCTAACTTAGACTAGAAACAGTTCAGGAAAGGACAAACATCTTCAAACCGACGATGTTTAAATGTTCGGTACCTCTACTATGTTGCACTAATGTAAATCTATGACCTCACAGTGGTTCTTCTCATATACGATTCCTCAGGAGGGGATATTGTGCGTTATAAAATCTAAAGATTTGGTTTGAATCAATACTTTTGGTACAGTTTATGATTTGGTACCTAGAATACACATGCGAGTGGAATATAGACATTAAAAACACTTTGCATGTTTTTATAATTGAGAATATTATTGTGCCACATGTGTCATGATGCTCTCATGCGTCTTTACACTGCTGTTATGAAAATGTACACCGCCCAAAACTTTAGAATGAGTATCCACATTTGAATTCACTTAAGTACCTGCTGAATTATATACACATACAAAGTGGTTCAATATTGATGTATTATTTATATCATCCAGTGACTCCTGGAGTGTAAGAAAAGGTTTGATTTTCCTCTTGTCATCTTCCAAAAGTACGTCTTCAAGGACGTAAATCATTTCTTGTAATTATGATTATAGATCCTGATTTGATTACCTGCATTAACAGTATTGTCAGTTCAGGAAGCTGCTTTTGTTTTCAGACATCTGATATCACACACCAGCCACACACACACACACAACCCGCAGAGACCTTTAGCATTTCAGGCAGGCTGACATTACACACCCTGTTTGCTGTTTTTGTTGTGGTCTTGGCTCTGTTTTTCGCTACCTGAAAAGCTCAAGACAGGGTCAATGTGGCAAATTGCCATAGGTCATGTTGTCCTGGTAATTGCTGAGGCTGACCTGCTAACACAGCTGTAGCTGAGACGCCAGCGGAGAAGAAAGAAGGAAGCGTTGGTTGGTTTCTACCGTAGGTGTAGGAGAGCATGTTTTAAAGGCCATCTTTTTGAGGGTGTGGTGGGTGGCGGTCTCTGGAGGCCCTGTATTTAGCATGGATTAAAATATACAGATACACTGATGAGAAGTCGGCTTGAATTGTGACGTAACCTCCCACTGCACAGCTTGGGATGCTCAGTCACACAGCTGATAGATTCCTGTTACAGTGGAGGCTTTGGATTGATACTCTTCACTGTTGCTTTTGTTAGTTTGCTGCTTGTTGATTTATGTGCAAGTCTCCCAAGAGTCCTGTTCCACAGCTCTGCCAGCTGGATGCAGTTTAAGTGGTTTGAGAAGTTTCAGAATAGATTTGGGTGACTGCTGATTCTTTGCAGAACTTCAATATAATGGAATATGTGGAACATAGTAATCAACACAGCGTCCAGGGTCAATGAGCACAAAAAGACTAGGCCTAACTTTGAGAATCAGTGAAAGATTCAGACAGTATAAAGTTTTTTGGTGTTCAAAGATCATTTATTAATTTATTTCATTTTACATTTGTGGTTTTTTAGCTGTTTTTCATGACTGACCTCTTGACCTCTTATTTTGATTAAATGTGCCAAGAGGGACTTTGGTAATTATTTACACTGGAAGTTGTTGGAAGTTATTGTGTTTTTAGATGTGAATTGTATGTGTGTGTGTGTGTGTGTGTGTGTGTGTGTGTGTGTGTCCTTTAGGCACCAACCGCGCCCTGCTCTGTAAGTGTACCAGTGACCGGCAGAATCAGGTCATTCAGATCGGTCGCGCACACACAGTGGACAACGAGGAGGAGCTCGCAAGACTGGCACAGCTGGGTGAGTGAATACACACAAACACACACACACACACACACACACACACAGATTCTTCTAAACTGCTTGGGATGACTATAAGTAGTAGTCCATACATCCACTCCTTTTATTCAGTTACTCTGTCTTAGGCCATGTCCACTCGTAACACGGGTATTTCTAAAAATGGAGATTTTCAGTTTTCGTTTAAAAAAAAAATTGCATCCACGCGAGCACGTTTTAAAAAATATCTCAGTCTACACACAATCGCAAAAACAGTGTCAAAAGCATGCCAAGGCAGCAGGTGGCGATATAACCTTAAACCGTACAGCATTGGTGACCAATCAGAAGCCTTGGTGGGGGACGTCATTACCAGAGACAGAGGGCACAGTGTCCGTGTTGCTTTGTTGAAAAACGCTACGTTTAAGTTTATACAGTTTATAGTCAGAGATTGTAACACCCAGTCCGTTCAATGAATCCAAAAATATATTTTATTTAAATAGATAGATAGATCTTTAGAGGTGCACAGAGTCAGTTTATACAGTTAGGTTCTAACACTGAGAAATGCTACTGTGAAGCAGGACACAGCCTGCTTCAAATTGTGCCATGCTAACAGCTTGTGATTCTGGACAGTGCTGATGTTTCCTAGCTTCAGACAGCAAACTGCAGAAAAAAGGCATTTTAGAATCAGAAAATTTTATTGATCCTGGAGGAAATTTCTTATGTAATGACAGCTAAGACACAGACCCCAGTGTAGTGACATATACTCATATTAAAAGAGCTTTTACGATATTAATCACTGTAAACCAGTGACCCGAATACAAGACAGCACAGATAAACCAGTGTCCACTGCAAGATAGCACAGATCAACCAGTGTCCAACACAAGATAGCACAGGTAAACCAGTGTCCAACACAAGATAGCACAGGTAAACCAGTGTCCAACACAAGATAGCACAGGTAAACCAGTGTCCAA
>JBBPCX010000114.1:827695-842352 GCA_037974365.1 Hydrocynus forskahlii | reverse complement strand
TTTTATTTGGAAATGAGGAGAAATATTGTCAGCAGTTCTTAAAAACTAAGGCAAAGCTGTTCAGTTCAACACTTGCACCTATAAATGATTTTTTTTTCTCTTATTTTTTTCCGGAGCTGTATAAGAAGCTGTAAGACATGAAGGAGTGTCAGATGTTTCCAGAGCCATAGATGATTCCATGATGGCTGAGATTTTAATAAAGTGAACTTGTATTTGAGAAGTGCTGGCCGGACGTTGTGCTAGTGGCAGAGGAAGCACACGCTGGCTAGCAGGTGGCGTCGGAATGACCCGCGCGACCTGTGTTTACACCGCTTGGTTCGGTGTTAAACCTGAGAGTGAACAGAACTGAACTGCAACTGTGTGTCAGTTTCTGCTCGGATCTCTTCTGGAGAGGGAGAGACAGAGCTGAGAATAGGGTTTCAGCGTTGTTCAGACATGAATGCCCCCCCCCCTTTCAAAATAAAACCACAGTTACAAAGAAATAAGCGTGGGCGTGGAGTTGTGCTTGATTTGGTGAGTTTATGTAGCCGAACTGGGGGTGTTGCTGGCAGAGCGTCTCCAAAAACATAGTTAAAGGGTCTTCCATTATATTCCAGACTAATTATTCCTTAAAACGATCTGATTTCAGGAGTAGTTGAAGTACTGCACACTGGTGGGTGCATAGTTTGAGCAGTAGCATAGTTACTTGTACCTCTTCCACTCTGCTGTACTGTTCAACCATAGCTACCCCCCCCCTTTCAAAATATAACCACAGTTACAAAGAAATGAGTCACTTTATGAGACTCTGCACTGGCATCGGAGAATCAGCCACAAACGTGGCGGCACAGGCTCCCGAGGGCATGGAGTTGGGCTTGATTTGGCTGGACACCTCAGTAGCACCCTCCTCTGCAGATGTTTGATAGAGAGGGAGGTGCGAGGAGGGGGTGAAAGCATGGGTGTTTCGAAACAAGACTGGGAGAGTGAGAGAGAGCATTAACATTTGTTCCAGTAAAACATTCACTTGAATTGAATTTGATGGTTTCCCAGAAATGAAGTCTCTTAAGGCTCATTTTTGCGCCCTTTATGTACGGAAATAAAATATGTTGGCATGGATGTTAAGCAATGCGTCCTCTAGAGGGCGTAATATGAGATGTTTGTCCCCGGCTCCGTGTCATGTAACATCATAAAGTTGTTTAGAATTCCTTATTAACTTGCATAACTTCTTTTCAAAGAGTTCTGCCATTTCTGACTTTTATACATTGAGGCTCCCCGCGATTTTTGGTGGCACTGCTTTGTTTCCTCCATATGCACAAGCTTTCAGAAAAATTAAATGAATACAGAGGACGGAAGGGAGGGTTTGGGTTGGGACGTTAAGATAAAGTGGATTATCAAAGATGCACAGTATCACTGGTGTAAAGCACCACTCTTATGAGGCACTAACAGCTAGATAGTAACTGCTGACGGCGCCCTCTTGTGGAGAATTTTTTGCTCTTGTTACCCCGTCATATGAGATGCTGAAAAAACATGTGAACAGAAAAGGCAAGTTTTAAAAATGTACACATGAACACTAATGGGGTCTTAATCTTTTCCCATCCACTCATGAAAAGGCCTTGTGACACCTAGGCATTAAAAATAAGCTCTCTTTCTGATAATAACTACTGGAAACAAGTAGAAATGATTGTTAGTGTGTCTTGTCTTTTATGTGGAAGGGATAAACAAGCGTTTACATTTTTGCCACCTTTTTGTCGTTTCTTGATATTAAAACACAAAATGGAGGCTCTAACCTGTCATTATTGATGCCAGGGTAGCTAATGCTATAATTTACTACACAATTAAATATTTAAATATGTTGTCACATTTGACCTGCAGTTGAATTAGCAGAACAGTGACCCCCGTTATAAAAATATTGCAAAGATATTGCTACATATCATCATCCTAAATACATCTTCAGAGTGATTACTTTTAGTTGTTATGGAAATGTATGCAAATTTATTGTTTTCATAAGTCACTAAGGAACATTTATTGTAGTCCATTCGTCATGAAAGCACCACACTGTAAAGACACACAACAATGAAATTCTATTACTGTGGTAGGTTATATTGATATGCAGATACTGATACTGAGTGCTCTTAAGAAGCTGTGAATAGTTCCTCATTGAACCTGCCGCCGCTGTTTCTTCACGCTCCCCATTACTGGGAATTTTTTTCTCCATAAGAGTAGACGGTTAAAAGCTCTTCCAAACTTTTACATTTTCCACAAATATCTCTGCTACTATTTTTCTGCACTGAAACTGATGGAGAGCAAGAATGCTTTGAGTCTGAGCAGCTTGGTAGAGAAACGTGATCTCGACAAGAATCTCTAAGTCCCTTTATTTATTTGTTTATTTGTTGGGCTTTTATTTTTTATTAATATAATGTATTCGTTTATTCGTATTTATTTGTTTATTTCTTTATTGTCTGTTTCCCGCATAGACATATGTGGTTTCCCGGGAGCTGTACCACGTGATCTACCTACGGCAAGGCTAGAGTGCCAAAACTGTCGAAGCGAACTCGGAGTGCTTTGAGTTCATAACGCGGGAGTTTAACCAAACCGGGCCGTGGAATTAAAGTGAAGCAGACTGAGACCGCCTCCCAGTGTGGTCTCTGTTCGGTTCGTTTCAGAGGGTCTGAGGTCATTTGGCGTGTTCACATATACGCAAAAATGCTGACTTATCGATCTGAGTTGCTTTAAGGGCTGGAACAGACCAAGTGTGAAAACAACATAAAAGTTCAATGTGAAAGCTGCAGCACATGCTCTGGAATGTGTAAGGATACAAGCTGTGTGTGTGTGTGTGTGTGTGTACGCATGGGTGTCTATTACCATTACAAACTTGATAAGGCTGAATTTCCTCATTTCTTATCACCCCCCCATCATTAAATCAATAATACCGTAATAAAAATTTCATACCTTTTAACATTTTATTCTCTGTCCCTCCATCACCACTGCACATCTGCCACTTATATGATCCAATAAGAAGAGATCACTTTGGTCCAAGTAATGCAGGCAGATGTCCAATCAACTCATGTCCCTCATGGGTTCTTAATATATGGAATAGCTTGATTGATGGATGTTATTGATTGACCCTGTGCAGCCCCCCATGGTAGCAGTGTCAGTGAAGGTTGGTGAGTTTATGTCGCTGAACTGGGGGTGTTGCTGGCAGAGCGTCTCCAGAAACATAGTTAAAGGGTCTGCCTTTAAATTCTAGACTAATAATTCCTTAAATCACTCTGATTTCAGGAGTAGTTGAAGTACTGCACACTGGTGGGTGCATAGCTTGAGCAGTAGCGTGGTTACTTGTGCCTCTTCCACTCTGCTGCACTGGCTGAGCAGCCTGCAGGAGGCTCGTCAAGCTGGACCCGACTCCACCGCGCCAGAGTCTAACTATTGTCTGCCTTTAGACACACCACTCACACTGCAGTCTGGGAAATAATGACACACCTGGGGACAAACTGTAACAAGAACTCTCTAGGCAGTGTGAGCTCATGTGTGTGTGTGTGTGTGTGTGTTTGTGTGTGGCAAGCGAGAGAAAGGGGATTTTTTGCTGAGTGTGTGTGTGTGTGTGTGTGTGTGTGTGTGTGATTGGGTGTGTTTTTGTGTGTGTGTGAATCTGAGAGAAAAAGACACACCTGGCCACCCACCAGTATGACCATGGTTAATAAGAAAACTCCTCAATATGAGTCAGCAGAAAAGAAGACGCCATTTTCTGTGTGTGTGTGTGTGTGTGTGTGTGTTTGCATTTCAGTGAGGTCAGCACTTGCGCTCATCCTTTAAGGAATTATCTGTGTGGATCAAGGTAGATGTGGCAGGGCTGTGTGTGAGAGAGACTGGAGCTTTGTTCTGTGTGAGTCTGGCGTTTAACCAGCAGACCAGCAATTTGCTGGACTGTTTAGGCCTGAGTGAGGATAAGCAGTGAACAAACAAACACACACACACACACACACACACATACACACACACACACAGAGGAGTCAGGATGCGGGGCCAAAAACCACGTGCATTATCTGTAAGTTCATACACATAAGAATAATTCATGGCCCTCGTGTCCCTCATGGGTTTTTAATATATGGAATATCTTGATTTAGTGATGCTATTGATTGACCTTGTCAGCCCCCCATGGTAGCATGCGGGCTGCCAAAAAAAAAAAAAAAAAAAAAAAAAAAAAAAAAATATATATATATATATATATATATTTACTTTAATGCCCCATAAAATACCTCAATTTGGGCATGTTAACTGGGCATGTTAACGTAAACGCATTATTTACTTAACACTGACTATTTTTTCATTGAGCGTTAATGCAGGTTTTTTCAAAAATCCTTTTACTTTCACAGTCAGCTGCTTGTCTGTGCTCGTGGGTGCGCGGAGCACGCAGCTCTTGGTCTGCTTTAATGACTGCATTCAGATACATAGACCTTCAGTGAATGTCCTGCAGTGGCAAATAGCTTTGGTTTTATATCTAATTTGATTACATTAATGTTTAAGTTGAGATTTACAGAAATATTTGAACTATAACTGTGTTAATGGGACTCTGCTGTTAAAAGCACCTTATTTATTTCAAGTGTTTGCAAACTAAATGTTTTTGCACTTTTGTTCAAAAAGCGGTACTTTAAAAATAAAAGTGTGCAATATGCTACTTTTAAATTAATTATTTAATTTTGCATGTAACAATGTCATTAATAGCAATTACAAATTGTAATCGTTGCCCAGCATTAAGATTTAATCAGTCATTTTCTGTAATTTTCTTTATTCCTTATTAGGGTCATGGGTACTAGCCAATCCCGGGGTCTAGAGGCGCGAGGCAGGGACTCACCCTGGGCGGGCGCCAGCCTACCGCAGGGCGCACTCACACACACACCACACACACACCTTAGAATCCTCAATTTAGAATCCTCAGGTCACGTGACACGTCTTTGGACTGTAGGAGAAACCGGAGACCGGAGGAAAACCGCGCCACCACGAGAACAACATGCAAACTGGAGGTGTGAGGCAGCACTGCCACCCACTGCGCCACTGTTGGCCCAATTTACATGTAAAAAATGTATATATTTATTGATATTGGGTCCTGGCATTCATGTGTACGCTATTTTGACACGCACCACCTAAATGTTGTTGCGGACACATTGTTATAAGTGCATCCCTTCATGGTAATGGGTTTCAGCCCCCTGCCACACTACAAACACGATTCAGGAACCGTTTGAGTGACATGACGAAGAGTATAAGGTGTTGAATTTGCCACTAAACTCCCCAACCTGATCAAGCGTCTGTGGGAGAAACTAGTCTGATCCATGGTGGACACACCTCACAACTTATGGGACAGCACACCTCCAGAGGTTTTCTGGAGCCCGTGCATTAATGAGTTTGAGCTGTTTTAGTGGTGCAAGGTGCTGCATATTATTAGGAAGGTGATTTTAAAGCTATGGCTGGTCGGTGTAAGTGTCTATATATGTAATATGAATATTACCAGAAATAATTATTTTTAAAGAATGAGACATTTTTCCACATTACAAAGCTGGGACCATTTTGTTGGACACAATTTTGTTGTTGTTTTCAGGACATTTTCGTGATGACAGTGTACTGAGACATACTACACAGTGGATTCATACCAGCACTTCAAACTTATTCACTGTCACAGAGTCCCTCAAATAATTCCAGAAACCGCTCCAGTGCCTGGATTCCTCACTCTGCTCATTCTTTCAGAGCATTCAGTGCCTTCTAGCCTCATTCATCTCACAAACTGTGTGGATTTCATGGTTTGTCGGATACAGGCGTTCGGTCGTTGGTCTCCGTCACTAGCTTTGGCACCCGCACACACCGGGACTGAGCAGTTCTTATAATGTACATGTCGGGAAAAGGAGGAGATCTTTTTCTCCTGGAGCAGCTTAGCTGCATTATTGATGAGGGCATTTAGGTTACAGGGAGGATTGTAGAACTCCATTTCAGGGGAGTCCTGATTTGTTCAGTTTGACTCTGGGAGACAGGCGATGGCAGTGGACCCCCCATAACACACACACACACACACACACACACACACACACACACACACACACACACACACAGCTCTATCTATCTGAAGCTCAAGCTGCTGTGAGAAATCCTCTCCCCTCTGTCCAGCACACCTCCATTATTGATGAGTACTTCTGCTAGCTAGCCCTCTCCTAACCTCGCCCTTTCTTCTCTCCATCTCTGCACCACTGCTCTCATTCCTCTTCTTTCTGCTTTACGTCCTTCTTCCCCTTCTCCCCGTTTAGTCTCTTTGTATTATTCAGCGGGAGCCTGTGCCCAGCTCCATTGTCCGTCTGTCTGCTGCCACTCTGGGGTGTGAAGCAACATGAGGCATGAAACCAGAGAACAGGAAGAGCATCCTGTAATGTATTCAGCAGACACAAAGCACACCTCAAAGCCAAATTGCATGTTTGGCCATTTCCAGTGGCGTGGTGTTTGGGAATCAGAGTTATGTGGGACTCTGGGGTTCGACATTTGTTTGAGATTGTCAAGCAATGAGTGTTGTCATAGAGTTAGTTAGACGTGGACTGTAAAACTGCTCCGGGGACATACTTCTACATACTTCATCTCCTGCTCCAACTCAGGCCTAACACATCTTAATGAGCACTCGAGGAGTAGAGGTTGGTTATATTTCCCTCAAGACATTAAGAAAAAGCAATGCAGTCTTTACTGAAAAGCACATAATGCTGTTTCTGCTGCGGCACATCTGTGGCAATAACAAAAACATCACAAGACGACCAGATGGCCTTTAGCAGGGAGAGCCTTAATGAAGCTTGTCACTGAAACCGGTAGAAGCATGGGATCGTTAGTGCTGCTGATTGAGCTGATTGTTGAGAATAAAATCAATACTTGTGATTGCAGTGCAAGTGTCAGTTTGTTGATTAAGTGTACAGCCCATCATTGCCTGGTCACGCTTAAAGAGGCTAAAGATGCTGAGAGATTACTGCCCTGCTGTTTGCAGCCCCTGACAATAACGGTGCAATCCTAGAGTACCCTCGTTCTGAACATTTTGGTGATTTCCCTAAACTAAACGGTGCCAGAATTTGAGGAACACTCCAGCAGGATTACGAATAAGAGCGAAGGACGTGGAAAGGACACAGTGGGCATTCTCTGGGTGCGGAGTAGGCAAAAACCACAAATGTCCAGCTTCTGCTGGGGAACCTCATCTGATCTGTTGATGGCCTGCCTGAGTGTTGGGTAACAGATATCGGAGAGGTCGGGGTGTACACGTCCGCAGAGAGCACTGTTCATCCCTGCATCCATAAATAAATCCCAGCTATTTCAGGAACATTCCACCACCCACTGGGGGCCATTGTCTAAGGGCGAGGTCCATGACCTAGTTTCCTGCAGAAAGCCGCCCCTGCTCAAAGAATGGGTCCGTTCTGTTTGCTGTGTGTGCAGCATCAAACATGTCATGGTACATTGGTATGTTCTGGCCTGTTTAGTTGGGAATTCACAAAATTGTCCTGCATAATCCCAGTGTCCTTGTGTGACCTTCCTGCTCCCGGGTTAACTCCGCCTGTGGCGTTGAATGGGTCGCTGTCCTTTGAACCAAGTGTTCCTGTGTGTCAGTGTTTGCGGCTCACAGTCGGACAACTGTGTGTGTGGGTGTGTGTATTCTGTTTGTGTTTGTTGAGAAGGTTTATTGTGTTAAGCCCAATTCCGGCTGCCAGTTGCACCTCCCTCCCACTTCCCTCACAGCTCCCTTGGTTACCCACAATGTTATTCTTGTTGATTTCTGCCTTGCCCTCCCCTGCTGTCAGGGCTGCCAGACAGAACTTCATTAGGAGCAGTGCGCCCCAAACACGCGCCAACACCCGGCATCATTGCATCATGTCCCATCCCCCCCAGTCTCCCCTTGAACACGTGACTGTCCAATCACATCTCGGCCTGTCACCAGGGGCATTATGCTCTTGCACTAACTCACCCCCAGCGAGAGCTCTGTTTATCATCAGTGATTCTGCCAAAGCATACAGTCTAAATATTTGGCTTGGTAATTCAACTGGCTCCCAGTTTGGTGTGTCCACAACCTCCTGGCCGATCCTAGGATTTTCTTAGGTTAATATTATTACAGGCTGCTCTAAAAACAAATAAACTGCCGGAAGAAGCTGCAGAGACTCGTTTGATGTGGGTTACTGCGGAAGGGACAGAGCTGCGTGCTTTTCGGCTGTGTAAACGGATCTGCATGTGCTGCTCTGAGGCCGTGGGTTTGTCAGCAGTTTGTGATGTTCCGTGCCCCGGTCCTGAACCCAGCGATCTTGGCAGCATTGAGAACCCTGGAGCTTTCCGCAGGTCCTGTCAGGAGAAGCATAAAAAAAAAAACCCTCAGGACAGTAGGAATGCTTGTCTGTGGGAATTTTATAGTATGCCTGAGGAATATGATTATATGTACTGGGTTGAACACTGTGCTTAATTTCAGCATCTAAAAGTAGGTTATCATTCTCAAAACTAAGCACACTCTCTACTACCCCCCAAGATGAAATACACTGCTAACAACATGACATCACACACCGTGTGTGTGTGTGTGTGTGTGTGTGTGTGTGTGTGTGTGTGTGTGTGTGTGTGCTGTTTCAGGCTATATTTGTCACAAGATTGAATTAAATCCCTCTTTTTACCTCTGATATCTGATTGAGGATTTGTTGCTGTTATCCGCCCAGCACCCATTATCAGATTGGTACCATCTCTAGGTAGGACTGAGCAGCATCTTGGAGGTAAAAGGGAATAAAAACAGGTTCTAGATCAGTACTTGCAATCCTGAAATTCTACTCTTCTTGGCGTGCAAGGCTGTGCCTTCTGATCACAAACCTAGAATCTGATAAGAAAGAGAAAAGAATCTGACAGCGAGTGTTTTTCACCTTTTTCAATTGGCAAATGGAAAGTAGAGCATTCTCACCCTAGCTTACTGAAAAGGAATCCTCACACAACGATCATCATAAGCTAGAAGGCCAAGTATCACAAGTATCACATCTCTCTATTCTCAAAGCGGTGCTTTGGGTGATCAAAGCCCCCTTTGTATCCATTACTGTAGCCAGCAAGATTATTATAATAACCTTATTAACCTATTATTTCAGGGCCAGGCTTATTGTCTTTATTTTTGATTCGGCCAGGTATTTAAACACAGGTGCTAACGACTTTTTCTTTCCGAGCGCGTTACCTCAAAGCCAGGAGAGGCCTTTTTTATTCATACTGTCATGAATTTTCATTCTTTCCTCTCACACGCTTTCCAAGCCCTTAAACACCATCCCTGCTGTTACTGTGCGGAAGGAAGGAAGGAGAAAGAAGAAAGAAAGAAAGAGGGAGTGTGGGCAGGGGAAAGAAGAACGGGTCAGAGGGAATTAAGAAGGATTGAAAATACTGAAAGAAACAGGAAATCAAGACTCTGGAGAAAACTCAGTGCAGGAAAAAGCCAATAAACTCTCTTTCTCTCTCCCTTCTCTCTGACTTTTTCTTTTTTCCTCTCCTCTGTTTTCTCCTCTGTCTTTCTGCACTGTGATATACAGCATGTACACTTGAGGATGAGCCAGAGGGCTCTTTGACAAGTGCAGGAAGGGTCACACCACAGTCACAGTGCTCTTATTCTCATTGTTATTCTTTGTAGAGTCTTATTTTTTGAGAGTCATTCCTTTACCTGTTCTCTCTCTCTTTCACCCTTTCTTATCCTGCTGCAGCAGACCTCACTATGAAATATATGACCTCTCCAGCTTTGGCTGCAAAATGGAGTGCCATGGGCTCTGGGCCAGAGCAACTTGACATTCAGCCTGTGTATCAGATGCTATTACATCCAGATTGGGTGTCTCTGCGGCTGTCTGATTTTCATGCTTAAGGTGGACAGCAGTTGGCGTAAAAGATAAAGATGAACGGGGATTAGGAGCAAGAGAATTGACCTTAAATGGTGCATCTTAGACTTGAGGAAGGCAACAAACAAAAGGGTCCTTCGTTACAAAAACGATTTTGTGGATTCGTCTACATAATTGACTGCTTTACACTTGGGTAATCACCACTAAGTTAGCTTGCAGGGATATGTAAGGGGTCTCTTGGCTCGGAGTGTTTTTAAACCAAGAAATTGATTTCTAACTCCCTCTCCTTCACTCTCTTGGGTTTCAGGATGAAAATGCGACGTCACAGGGTATTCTTGCTTTGCACCGTGGGGCTGTGTGTCATCTCCTTCCTCCACTACTACAAGGCCCTCCACTACGTCTCTCTGCTACGAGAGCTCTCAGCTCCATACCCCAACATCAAGTCCTTCATCATGGTAACTGGCTTCTTCTGGAGAGAGAGGGCCACTCCGCTGACCAGCGCCTCCCCAGAAGAGGCGCCTCCGCCTGTCCTGAGATTGTCTGACACAAGGCCCAGGGCCGGGGAGGGAGTTGTGGGGATAAGAGGAGGCCTTGAGACTGACAGTGCATCGGAACCCAAAGCACCACAGCCATGGGCAAAACCTGAAGAACCACAACACAAAGATGGGGATCCTGCTGAGGTAATGTTACAACTTTATGTCAGTGTGACAAACTACAGAGCCTTCAGTTGTATTTTATTAAATAGAACTTTCATAGTTGACAGCCTCTGTATATATTTGAAGGTAAATATGTACCTGTACAGCTTTGTTAAAATGTTCTTGTTCTTGTTCTTTACCCCATGCGACAGCAGCAGAATGAGAACATGAAGTTGGTGTGGCACCCCAGTAGCCCAGCCCGACAGAGACCAAACATTCTGCGACAGGTGAATGTAGAACCCAAGCAAGCTTCTACTCCAGACCCCATTACGTTGCTGGGTGACTTACACAAGCGCACGTTCACCCTACATGAGGACCACACACCGTACTTTGTCCGTACCAAAGCTGGAGCCTTGTGCTTCCGGCAAGGAACAGAGGTGGCACCCCCTAGGGATGATGCTGGTACAGCCAAAGGCAGACCAACAGTGACAGGGGCCCTCCAGCGGAAGATCATGCAAGTTTCTGAGGACTTGAACATGGGAGGAAAAGCACTGGAGGGTTCGAGTGCTCCAAGGCCAAAGCCCAAACGGGGCAAGCGTCTGGTGAAGTGCGTATGCCGGCCAGGTTGGCATGGCCCATACTGCGGTGTGCCCACCATGGTGTACCATTCCAACCTGCCCACGAAGGAGAGACTGATCCCTCGTGAGAAACCACGCAGAGTCGTCAATGCCATCAACGTTAACCATGAGTTTGACCTGCTGCATGTTCGCTTCCATGAGCTGGCCAGTGCTGTCGACCTCTTCCTGGTGTGTGAGTCTAACTTCACGGCGTACGGCGAGAGGCGCCCGCTGAGCTTCTTGCGCCTGCTGCTCAATGGCACGTATGACTATGTGCGGCACAAGATCCTCTACGTGTTCCTGGATCACTTCCCCGATGGTGGACGGCAGGACGGCTGGATTGCCGATGACTACCTGCGTACATTCCTCACACGAGATGGGATGGCCCGGGTACGAGGCCTGCGGCCGGATGATGTCTTCCTCATCAACGATGCTGATGAGATCCCGGCTCAGGAAGGCGTCCTCTTCCTCAAGCTGTTCGATGGCTGGACGGAACCTTTTGCCATCCACATGCGTAAGTCTCTGTATGGATTTTTCTGGAAGCAGCTTGGCTCACTTGAGGTGGTGTCTGGGTGCACAGTGGGGATGCTAAAAGAAGTATACGACAACGATGGGATCCGGCTGCGCCGGCGTGACTACTATACCATGTCTGGGTTCCGCAAATACGAGAATGACACAGGCCACATCCTGGTGCAGTGGTCACTGGGAAGCCCATTCCACTTTGCTGGCTGGCACTGCTCTTGGTGCTTCACACCTGAGGGCATCCACCTCAAACTTATATCTGCCCAGAACGGGGACTTCCCCCGCTGGGGTGACTATGAGGACAAACGGGACCTTAACTACATCCGCGAGCTGATCCGGACCGGGGGATGGTTCGATGGCTCTGTGCAGGAATATCCACCTTCAGACCCTAAAGAGCACATGTACGCTCCCAAGTACATGTTGGACAATTATAAGAATTACCGCTACCTACTGGAGAACCCCTATGCCAAGCAGCCCACAATGAATGGGGGGTAAGGCAGAGACATACTGGGTTCTAGTAGTTGATTCGGATAATGAGGGGAAAAAAGGTCCTGGGACTGATTTCAGGGGAGGGAGGGGAAAGACCTCTGCCTACATCCTTTTTCCTCTTTCTCTCTCATTGGACCAGACCCCAAAAGGTCACCCCCCGCATCCAGTCATTGGCAGAGGTGTGTGGAACCAGCCAAGGCAGTAAACAAATCATGCCTTGAGGAGGATCCTGTGGAGAACTTTTTTTTCTTTTGATTTTTGTTGCTCTTACTCAGTGAACATACAAAATCCTAAAGGGACTGTGTCAGCCCGTCCATTTGTGCTGGGTTCACTACTCTCTGTCCCTTTTTCTGTGTGTTGGTGAGAGAGAGAGAGAAAAGGAGAGTGTTATAGAGAGAGCGTGTATGTGGGCATGCTTGGACTTAGTCCATAGTGCACTCTTGCATTTCTTGCTTGCACATCAAATTTTTTTGGGAAAAAAAGAAAATGATTCTTACACATTTAGTTTTTTTTTTTCCTGTGTGGAAACAAGTCTCCCAAATTCACAGGACTCATATGTGTTTGTTCTCGTCAGATAACTGTGTGTATATGTGTCAGGGCAAAAGCTTTGAAAGAGGCTTCTGTGAGGCGACCAGTCAGATTGAGGGATTACTGTACAAAAGGGAACGAGAGAGAAAAAGAGTCTGTTCTAATTTTGGCCTGATTCATTTGATGCGTTAAGGTTCCCAGCTGCTGCAGGTCTGGGCACTGCGCATGCTGTGTTCTGGTGAAATGAAGGAATTTGATTAGGATTTGCATTCAAAATCCAAATCTACCGTGAGATGGAAAGACTCAGTACTCGTATTTTAAGACGCTAGATACACACGGTAGGCATGCAGGAGTCATATCTAAAAGTAGATCAAATTGCAATGCAGTTTCTGAATTGCAGTTTCAGTTTGATTGCTTAGCCTGTAGTGCCTCAGATGAGGAGTGGCCAAAGGGAATCTGACCCTGGGTCATCTCTCTTTTTGTGCAGCTGCTCCGAGTACGTCCACGCAGCACTTCCGAGCTCAACTCTGATTGCTCAATTGAGCAGGGTGCCATGTGCTCGGGGTGCACAGGGATGGATATGCTAAAACGGCGCTGGTTACCTCAATGAGGAGTACAGCGACATCCTTCCAGAAAAGAGAGGAGAAGAAAGGAGAGCAGAGGAAAGGCGGAGGAAGTGGGGGTAGTAAAAGAGGGGCGAGGAGTCGTACAGGGTCCCCTCCCAGAGTACATCTGAATAAATCATGGCTGGTGACAATGTCCGGCACAACAGGAGACCATTTCATTTCAAGTGTTAGTCATGAATAAGAGCGTTTAGCCATTAAATGCATACCGCAGCTTGCAAGCAACCCGTGACCTCTTTTCCATCTCTCCACCTTGTTTTTTACTCAGGTCAAATCCAAAACAACATCAACATGTAACAAGCTCTGTTGGAGAAGCATCTACATTAATTTAAGCGTGTTTTATTTATACGCAGTGTTTTTGTGTTTATATTCATGATGCGTGGACGTTTCTCCGACTTTGTGTTAGAAATAAGGTAAAGCTTGGGGTCTCCAGCGGTCCGAGGCATGTACAAACACTTGATTGAAAGTGTGATAATGAAACAACCATACATGTAAAGATTAAGATTCCTCTCTACTTTCCTGTGCCCTCCTTTTCCCCATCTTTCTCTTTTTCATGAAGACACATAGATATATATTGAGCTTGTAGCTAGGCTCACAGGGCCGTGATCTCATAAAGACCAAGGAAAATTGTGGTCTTAACGTGGGACGTAGTAGGATGGGTACAAACTGAGTGTGAAATCTCCAAGTAGGGGGCGATAACACTGTCAAGTCCCTCAGCCCTTCGAAGCAAGCCAAGCTGGTGAAGCTGAAAAGCTCCCCTGAAGACTCGGGTTAAGCGTGTCGTATCAGTGGAGAGCGTTACTTGCAGCGGTTTCATGGTATCAAGATGGTATCGCGTCTTGGCTGACCAAGCATCCGAAACAGCTCGTGTTATCGATTGTAATGCAGACGTTGCAAAAGCACAGGATAGAAGAATTTACAGGAGGGTTCACGTCAGGGGGCATACCCATGTTAGTGGCTAGTTGAGTGAACCGTCCCGTTTCGAGATCACACCTGATGCTAATCTCAAGCAGCACTGCCACCTGTGTCGTCTTCGTGGGATGCAGAGGGTCACTGCAGGAAGAGGAAATGCAAAATGAGCAAAATGTTAGCATTCACAGAGTATGCAGGAGTGTTTGTGTCTCAGAGAGAGGCTGTACCCCTCAATTCAACAAAAGAACACGTATTTGTGCCAGACAGATGGAGCGAGGGAGGGACCATTTTACGTAAACTCACTTTGCATGTTGTTATTTTCTTTGAACAAATGATCTCTGCAAGGGGAAGTAAGTACAAGGTCACTGCCATGTTTCCAGATCTTGAGTTCATGTTTCCCCTTTCTCTGTTCACTCTACACTTCCGCCTCACCTACCCACCCACACACACACACACACACACACACACACACACACACCCACACCCACCCACACACACACACACACACACACA
>JBBPCX010000114.1:804820-818723 GCA_037974365.1 Hydrocynus forskahlii | reverse complement strand
TCAGCTTGCAAGCTTATAGAAATCTACCACTTCGCGTCCTGCCTCTCATTTACCTATGTTCTAGGTGATCTGAACCTAACACCATAAAATCAGACACAGTCAAGCCACATGAAAGAAAGCAAATTAGGATTGTCGAACACAAACGCTTCACTGGATCGCCTTAGCTGTGGCGCACCTTTGCAATGGAGTTGATTCGACAGCCATATACCATATACCATATACCCACAGTCACACCATTTATTTCTGTTCTGGACCTTGTGTGAAGCCTGGACCTTCTCACTGTGAGCCACCATGCCCACCAGTGTAAATACAGCAGTACAGTTCCATTAGATTATCTGTAATGGTCCCTTTAAAGTTTCTTAAAATGTATATTTAGATTTTGGGTCAGTCTCCCAAACAGTGATTAAGCCCAGTTCTGGACTACATTTTTCTTTCCATGCAGAATCTCTATTTATAAGGCTGTCTAATCCAGGATTAGGCTTAATTCTGTTATCCTATATGTTCTTAAAGTGATCGTTAGTTGTTCTTTGTTCCGCCTGTTCAGGGCATGTATGGGTTACTCCAGAGGTGGAGAAGAGAACAGAGATTCCATTTCCCATCCATAAACACATAAGAAATAACTTTGTTCTTACACAAGCACATGGTATTCAGGTGCACCTCTGACACACCTCCCTCAGTTCATTTCTGACACCGAAAGCGAGCAGCTGTTCATCGTGACTCCAGAACCAACAGCTCCACAGTTAAGATGTCAAAGGTAGGAGATTTATTCAGTCAAAAACTTTGCAGGTCTACTTGTTTCCTGAATGGCAAACTATTGCTCAGGTATCCTGAAACTCCGTATCAATACTGTAATGCCTATTTTCTAATTAAACCGATGTTAATAAATTGCAATTTTTTGCTGTATCTACTTAAAGTACTCAAACTGTAATATACACATACAGACTTTTATCACATAGTGTGTTTGTCAGAGATTGCTGTGATTTTAAGGCCAACAATTAAACTGTGCCACCAGAAAGTGAAAGAAAACAGGTGTTTATGCAACCCAACAGTTCAACAGAAAAGACAAGTCAGACTGGATGAGGTTAGATGTTTACGGGTAGAGTTCTGTGAAATGTGAAATATGTTAATTACACATGACTGCAGGCATTCACTATGAAAATAAAAAGAAAATACTGGAACCAGGCTCAACATTTAGTCAGATAAGTTAAGTCCGATTGTCCAATAGGAATGTCCAGCTATGCTTTTATTGGACAGGTTTGACTTTGGGCTTAAGTGTATCTGACTAAACTGACAAATCCTGCTTTGTGGCGCATAGCCTTGTTGAAAAATGGCCACAAGTTGGTCATTTTTCTCAACATAAAAGTCGGATGAAATAAAGAAGACTTGCATTGGGATCTACAGTCTAAACAGACAAGAAGTGAAGGATTGTTCTCAGCAGAATTAGATGGATCACATTATCCACAGAGGGGTCCGATATTCAGTTAACCAGCCTTATATCAGTTTGAACACATATTAACTGCTATTTCTACTTTGTTTTGCTGTAAATCACATCAGTTTTTTATTTACTCCCAATAGCCAGTTCCCAAACCAAGGAGTCACATCCCAGAGAAACAAGACATGCGTCCAACTCCACGCAGCATGGTAGTTTACAGAACACTCACTGTGTGATGAACTTTGTTGCAAAATACTGTATATCATTTAGTAATGAGAACATAAAGATGATGGAAAAGAACAATATCCAACATGTAACACAGTCCAAACACATTTTATTTCTACGATAGAGGTGGTATTAATCATAATGTAGTACGGATGTTTTGTATGTATATTTTGTATGGATTTTTACCATGTAAACCCGGTCTGTTTATCATGATGTTACTACATCACTTCATTGTAAAGAGCTAGTGAGTTTAGCTTACTTTTAAATGGAAAAATGCCAACAGACACTGTCATTTTAATAATAAATGACTTCAAAATTTCAATTATGTATTCATAGGGTTCTTTTTACAGTTAAAAAAAGGCTTTTTTGGCCACTAGAAACTAAACTGGCATGTTTATAATTGAAATTAATTTAATGTGTTTTATATTTTTATGAGATTTCTTTATCAATGTAAGACTTTATGTTTTTATTGGTAATTGTTTTCGTGTAAAAAAAGATTGAGCTGCATTTTTAACAGTAATTGCTTTCGACTGTAACAGTCTGTGGATCTAGAAGACAAGCCGCCCCCTCTTCCTAAACCTCAAAAGGGCAGAATGGATGGACGGCCAGGAATTCCCCGTTCCATCTCCATGCCCGAAACAGAAAATGTGTACCAAAACATAAAGGTAAAGTACCTCATGGTGAAGGTAAAGCTGGCTTATACCATGCTGTACTTAGTACATAATTGTTATTACTGCATTGATAAATGGCCATGGACAAATGGATATAGAGTCATGTGAAAATTAGGACACCCTATGAAAGCCTGTGCGTTTTTGTAACATTATTGGATATTTACGCTCAATTGTAACATTACTGGGAGATTCAAGTAAAACTGAAGAAAAATCTTCTGTAAAGTGTAATTCTACAAAAATCCAATTTCTGGTGAGGAATTAAATCAGGACACCCCCACATAAAATGGCTCAAGTCACACACAGGTGAATCACATCAGGTGCACCTGATTAAGACATCATTACTCAGCATTTTGAAGAAGGCGTGGCCTATCTACACCTCAGGCATTTAGTTTGGTGTGCTTTTGACTGTTGAAGTGAGAGTAAACACCATGGTGTAGGAGCTGTCTGAGGTCTTCAGAAAAAAGATTGCAGCAGCTTATGAGTCTGGTAAGGGATTTAAAAAGATCTCAAACGAATTTAAAATCAGCCATTCCACTGTCCGGTAAACAGTCTACAAGTGGAGGACTTTCAAACCAACAGCCAACATGCCCAGGTCTGGCCGTCCAAGCAAATTCACCCCGAGAGCAGAACGCAAGATGCTAAAAGAAGTCTCCTAAAACCCCAAAATGTCATCCCTGGACCTCCTGCAGACTCCAGCTACTGTTGATGTGAAAGTGCAGCCCTCTACAAGCAGAAAGAGACTGCACAAGTTTAACTTGCATGGAAGATGTGCAAGGAGGAAGTGAAACATGAAGGCCTGATATCAGAGAGCACATTGAGAAAGACCAGAACTTCTGGAATGTTCTTTGGACTGATTAATCTAAAACTGAATTATTTAGACGCCAGAACAGAGGACATGTTAGGTGTAAAGTACAGCATTCCTGGAAAAGAACCTCATACCAACTGTGAAGCATGGCGGTGGAAGAGTCATGGTTTGGGGATTCTGTGCTGCAGCAGGGCCTGGCCAGCTCACCATGAATTCTACCGTATATCAGTGGGTGCTTGAGGAACATGTGAGACCATCTGTAAGAAAATTAAAGCTGAAGTGGAACTGGACCCTGAAACATGACAATGACCCAAAACATACCAGTAAATCCACCAAGGACTGGTTGAAAACTAAGAAATGGAGAGTCCAGAAATCCCAAGTCTTAATTGCAATGAGATGCTGTGGGGTGACTTGAAACGGGCTGTACATGCGAGAAACCCCTCAAACGTCCCACAGCTGAAAGAATTCTGCATTGAGGAGCAGGGTAACGTTCCTCAGACCGATGTCGGAGTCTAGTAGATGGATACAAGAAATGTCTCACTGCAGTTATTTTGGCCAAAGTGGGGAACACTAGCTGTTAGGGGGTAGGGTGTCCTAACTTTTTCCTCAGTTAGAATATGCATTTTTGTTTATCTTTTGTTTAATTTCACACTGTGTGCTGTGTTCCTGTGTGACTCTAAGGGGCCACTTTACTTTACCTTAACTTTTGGCTCCCTAAATAACCCTCTAATAAATTGTTCTTCAAAAAGCCATTTTTGTATATCAGATATGTGTGTGAAGAATGTTTTAAGTTTAAAGAAACCCTACATAAGAACCCTGTACTTGCAAGAGTGAGCTGGTCAGTGGAGTGACTTGGTGTCACTTTTTCATAATGAGGTTCTGCGTTTCTCAGTAATTGTGACTCAGAGGTCTCTGGATGAAGGTTTGCAGATGTGTTTGGCCTTAAAATAATCAGACTAAAAGACTGACTGACTTACAAGCCAGACTTGTCTACTCCCTGCTTCAGTAAATGCATGCCAAAAGAGACAGAGGTAAGAAAATTTGAGAGGTCTCACCAGTGGAATATCTCTAACAATAGTACAAAGGTAATGCAGAGGCCCATATTCTCACTGTTTAATAAAAAAAAAATGTTAACCTCCAGGAGATTGTATATTTCTAATAGCTTTTTTAACAATGGTAATATTCTAGTCTCTTTTTTCCTCCTTCTGCAAGGCTGATGAAGACCCTGAGAAATGGTGGCACACAGTGAAACGTAAGAATTGCACTTAATATTAAGCTGATTAAATTAGTGTTTCGAGAACACACTCGTCTTTGGTTTTATTTCAGTGCACCAGTATTCTTTCGTTTGCAGCACTCTGACCTCTCGGGGTAGTAAAATATATGTGGGTTACTCACCAGCGTGAACATTTTTGGCTAAATCCAAAGCTGAAATTTACTAGATTTCCTCTGAAAGCCAAAACGGAACCAATTTTAAACAGCAGTCAATAAAAACAGCTGACATGACGACAAATACAATACCTGCCATGAATTCCAGAGTCCTCTACTATGGAGAACAGTTGGTCAGTCACCACTGTTAACTCCATTATTTTTCAGTAATACTTTGCACATCGGCTCAGCCAGGCATTTCTGATGAAAGCAGACCCTTCAGATCAAAACACTATTTTAATTGCAAGTAACAAAACTCTTTTCTTTCTCAGCGTGGGATGAACTTTCTAATGATCACTATCTACTACAGGCAAAAGCACCAAAGTAGGTGTGAATCTTTATGCATCATTGACTCCAGCTCTGTATGGATGAGTACAGTTTGTGATTCATGTTTCTCTCCCCACCAGAGAATTCAGGGAGAGAGCCCAACGTGTGAGAAAGGCATTTCTCCTTTATAAATATCTCCTGTCTGTTCATGGGCCTGCCCTTCAGGAGCTCATCCTTGAACTACTGCAGATCTCAGATAACCTGAACAAGGTGTTTAAAGGGGCGAAGATAGCAGGAATCACTGGGGGTGCGGTGGGGGCGGCAGGAGTGGCGGCCGCTGTGGGGGGTGTATTACTTGCCCCCCTGACCATGGGGGCTTCGCTAGCAGTGGCCGCAGTTGGGGTGGGCGTAGCAGCAGCTGGAGGGGTCACAGGAGCCTCGGCCGCCATCACCAACAAGGTCAACGATACCATGGACAGAAAGAAGGTGGAGAAAATCCTCCAAGACTACATGGTCCACATGGAGGATATTGAAAAGTGTGTAGAGTTTATCAACATAGGCTTGGAGCACCTGGAGGATTATAACCTGTCTGAGCTGCACAGGGTGGACAGGGAGGCGGTGAAACTGGCAAGAGTGGCCAAGATGGCGTGGGGCACTGTTGGAGCCACCAGTGCCATCAGCAAGTCCTTGGGTCTTATCCAAGGCTTTTCTGTGGGCTTGGACATCTTCTTCACCAAGAACGACAAGCAGAAGCTGAAAAAAGGTTCAGAGGCTAAATTTGCCAAGCAAATCCGACAGGTGGCCGAGGTGATGCAGGCCAGCCTTGATGAACTGATGAAGGTCAAGGTAAAGCTGGAATTAGAAGACATATAGAAAACCATCTGGGTATATAATTAACATTTGAGTCATGTGGGGGTTCATGTTCGGTGTGTTTACAGTGATTAAAACATGTCCATAGAAGTGTAAATCCAGGATGAATAGCACTTCTGTTATGTCAAGGAAAGGCGCTAGGGGGCAGGCCTGCACCACTCACTGCTGTTGGGTTGAACTCCTGCTGAGGCCACCAGGCTGGACACATTACAAAGGACATGTGAAGTGCCACAGATTTCTCATTTTAACAGTTTCATCTGAATAACTATTGGATGAGAATGGTTATCAGGTGTGGAGGAAATATAATAAAATCTAAGACCTGTCCTTTGTTTCTGTGTTCATTTTTAAACTGGATTTATTGGCACCTAATAGTGTTGCATAATCATAAATACATTATATAGAGACTGTAACTTTTACTACTTTTATGATTCACGTTGTAATTGGTGAGCCGAGTATTTTCCCATGTATTCATGTGTGATCATATTTTTTATTGCAGATAATTCTGTCTTAGTTTGCAATATCTGCATTATTTGCACATATACAATCATCGTAAGTGTTAAAATACACTCTGCGTGCGTTATTGGCAAGACAAGAAATTGTACATTTTTTACCAGCAAATCATCTTTTATAACATCAGGGAAAAATTCAAGTATATCCGGTAACTCTGGACAACACAGACAACAAAATAGGCTCTCTTCAAGTCTGTTTTGGGGCCTAACTTTTGACGTAACACGCCCCAGTCCAGACATCCAATCAAAAATGTCTATGGCTGGCGGAGTGCTACGAGGATGTTTTGCTGGCGGAGGCTTACGTGTGGTTGTAGTGCGGGAGTATATAACGTCATGTGATTTGGTCACGTCTGTTTTCGTTCCTGCGTTGAATATCTGTGATAGTGAAGTGTTGAGCTCCAGGCTCCCTGCTCAAAATGGCAGTGTAGCGGCTTGCAGCGGCAAAACTTGCAGCGGCAGATCCTGCAGTGCAACGGCTAATTGCACTGATTCTATTTGGCAAAATGGCGTAAGTAAAATCTTACATCTTTGTCATGAGCGTTTTAGGTAATTAGAGGTGTCTTAACCGGCTAGAAACCGCCTTTATCTTCTCACACGGCCTTTTCTTTCCGCCTTAAGTGACGCACTGTTTAACGTTCTGGCGCCTGGACGTTTAAGGTTTAAAAGCAGGTTAAAAACTATCTTAAAATGGAATCATATTTCCGTTACGTTTGACTAAACCATACGTCTTCATAAGTCGGGTTATTTGTCGTTTAGTTAAATAAACTTAACGTGTAGTTAACTGTATCCATGAATCGCTGATTTGTAGACTGTAGTTTACAAATGTACGAGGTCTAAGAAACTTGAGAAGGCTTTAACACGGGGGTTATAAAATAAATAGAGAAATGAGACTTTTATGAATGAAACAAGCATAAATATATTTCTTTATCTTTTTCTTGAACGGAAGACAAATGGCAGACGTGGTCAGGAAACCCGTTTAAAGAAGAAAATATCTTGTCTGTGGCCAGCGGTGATGCTAACGTTAGCTTAGTCCACCATTGTCCTTCGAGCAGTTTTTGGTGCTTTTCTGAATGTGTGGACAGTTATAGGCCGGTTTTAGAGTGTGTATGTGTTCTTTTGGGCTATGGGGTGGACCAGCACGGTTAAAGGGTGAGGATGGGCTTAGACTGGCCCTGAAACATAAAAACAAAAACAGTTCTGTTACATGAACCCGGGCAACGTGGCAGTGCTCAAAATGGCGCCCTGTCTCCTCGTGCGCGCGGTGTTGTGAAAATGGCGCGGGCGCCAAGGGCATGGCCGGTGAAGGGCGGGGCTACGGGCGTTCTATGACCAAATTAGGATATCTTGTGACATCATGGGCGGGACTTTCCTGGCATGCCATCCCACAATAATCACAAAATGAGCCTTATAGCTTTGACTATTTATTTATTACTTTTTCCTCTTGTCTCGTAAAGCAAGTCCTGTTAGAACATGTAGCCTTGGATCGTCAGTGCGACTGTGTAGTCAGTTTACAAGTAGAGAAATTTGAGAACGAAGACAATAAAATGTGCCAGAGAACACATTTCAAATTAATATCAATAAACTAATGGAGCGTAAACACAAACGTCATGTTAGGTTGATCATGTGTAGTTCATATAATTTAAATATATTTGACTGCATTTAAGTTTGTTAATGTGTTTATTTATGTTCTACCCTGAAATACTATTTAATGTCTATAGTTGGGTATTGTACAGTAAAAAGCATTTCACTGCTTGTCATTTTATGTAGAGTTGTGTATGAAACAAATACAACTTGAGTTTGGAGTGTTTTCTAGTCCCCAGTTATTTTTCTGCTCCTCACATTTAAGACAGTATTTCACAATTTCAGTAAAAGTCTTTACTTAAAGATCATGAAACGTTTAACATTAGACACTACCAGTAGATGTGCCTTGGTGAACCCTGATCACTGGTGTTTGAAGAAGGTTAATTTGTTTAGTAAAATGCCTCAAGCGGCAGTGAGCTGCCTAAGCGTGTTTTACCTGAATTTGCCATGCGTTTCCTCCTCCAACCCCCACACACGAAAGCGGAACCTCTTTATTTCAGTGGAAAGCCACAGAATTAGGTGGCTTGCCGTAACACATCATTGAACCACCCATGTTCTGCAGCATCACTTGTAAAATGTGTGAAAAAAGAATGCAGGACACTAATGTGAAAAATGTTGTGCCTAATTGTTTTATTAAACCCTCACCATTCATTTTTTCATCTTTTCAGGTCCTTTGAGGCAACCACCCTCAGCTTTGCTGCCGTCGACAGCATAAACACCCTGCTCGACTCGTCAGAACTCCTGTTCGTTTCGACTCTGTCCATATCCCTGACCAGCCGCCATGTCTCTGAGCTCACAGATGTGCGTGGAGGACGTAGGGGCCCTGCTCTTGGGGCCCTCGACTCTGATGGCTGACCCCTTCGGGCCCCTTCTGGACGAAGATGAAGAGAGAGCTCTTTCCGAGGGGTCGTCTTCACCCCTCTCCTTCTCTTCATACTCTGAATCTTACACCTCCTCCCCGTTCTCCCCCTTCTCGGCCCCCGCTCCTCTAGAGTGTAAAGTTGGGTCTGAACTGCTGCCGCTCCCCTGGCTGTCTGCTGGTGAGCAGATTGATGCTCACGTTGGAGCAGATCAGAAAGAAGGTGAGGGTGACTAAGTTGTAAGTTAAGTACACTGCTGCAGACAGATTAAAATTGTCTCATGAAATGTTCAGCCATGTAGAATAATGGTTGTCAAAATGAATGAATTAGTGTGTCAGAAGTCAGGGAGATAGAACGGCTTAGTGTGCAATGAGGGTGGAAACCAAACAAAACATTGTGCTTTCTTTTGCAGGGGATGCGTTTTCTGGCATGGAATGGATGACTGAGAAGATCGACCTTAGTGACTTCGACCTGGACTCGCTCATTGGGTCCTGTGATTTGGATGAGTCCCCCAGTTCACCAGAAGAGCTGCTGGCTTCCTTGGAGTCCCAAATGGATCTGGACCTGGCTCCTCTTCCATTCCCCCCGTCATCGTCCTCCTCTGACCCAGAAGAGCTTGACCTGCCGTCTCTTCCCCTTGACCTCCCACTCCCAGAGTCACCCGGAGATCCCTCAGAGATGCCGGCAGAACCAGAGGTCTGCCCGGAGCCTGTTTCTGTTGAGATCAAATCTGAGCCACTCTCTCCTGCTTTCACCCTGGAACTGGGCAGTGAGGTGGACATCTCAGAGCTGGAGAAGGCTGTGTCCAAGGCCAGCAGTGACCAGCAGACCCCCAGCATTGTGCTCTCCCTCTCTCCTGCCCACATTGTCGTGGTTCTTGCTCCCAAAGAAGAGGTGAGTGTCGTGTCCCGCTCCTGTGCGGACCAGTCTGACAGTGGCATTGAGTCTGTCTCTGGTTCTCCTCCTCACAACCCAAGTCCCGCACCATCTCCCAAGCCTGTGGGTGCCTCCAGAACCAAGCCGTACTCCAAGCCAGACCCAGATGCAGGCCAGACCGTTGCTGGTAAAGTGAAGACTGTCTCTGGGACGTCAAAAACAGCAGACAAGAAGTTGAAGAAGATGGAACAGAATAAGACAGCAGCCACCCGCTACCGACAGAAGAAAAGGGTAGAGCAAGAGTCATTGAATGCAGAGTGTTCAGAGCTGGAAAACAGGAATCGTGAGCTGACGGAGAAGGCCGACTCAATAAGTCGGGAGATCCAGTACCTGAAGGATCTCATAGAGGAGGTCCGGTCTGCCAAGAACCGCAAGAGCAAGGCTAAGGCTGAATCTCCCTGAGATGGCGGCAGAGGTGCCGTTAATGAAGACGAGTTCTAACAGAATATAAATGGCACTGAGTATCTCAGTTTCTCACCACCCCTCACAGTTCACAAACCCTCAATATTCGTAGCATGTCCATGTCAGAATACAAAACTAATGGTAGCTTGTAGTCAATGTGCAGTCGTACTATAATAAGTAGAAGATAACTTAAAAACTAATTAGCGCACACAAAGGAACTTGAACAGTGAAATGTTTCCACCCCACATCTCTAAACCTGCCACATGTTTCACTTCTCTTAATGTCCAGTAAGGGGCCTGATATGTACAATGATTTATTACACTGAATCCTTTGCTCATGCGTGTAAATAGCTTCAGCCCTGCTTCTCTTTATTTAAAGCGAAGGTGTTTGGTTTGCAGTTCTAGTATGCCATTGTCTTGTAATATCTGCTGTTTTCTATTAAAGCTTTGATGAAACCAAACAGCAGTTGTTCGTTGTCAGTAATGAGCTCCTTTGAGCCACACTAAGAAGGTGGAGGTGTCTGGTTTTTCGGGTCTTGTAATTCCTGGCAGGGTGGAGTAGGCAGACGGTAATGAAACTTGCAGCCAAGACAGATGTTTGCCCTCCAGAACTCTCAAACCACAAAAGGAATGTTTATGGGGCATTTCCATGGAAGTCTAAAGGCAGTAAAGGGGGTGGGAGGGGAAAGTACAGTTGTGTAAATATAGTCTCACTAGAAGACCTTGCTCTCAAAGCACAAACTTGAGGCCTCTGCTCCACAAATACTCCCAACTAGATGTGGGGTGAGATCGGGAAGGGAATAATTGACACTTGAGTAAAAGTACTTGTATTAAGTTTAATAGAAAGTTATCAAAGTTGCTTCTTATTCATGTGCAAGGTTATATAGCACATAGGGCATTCAATGTGCTTTACAGAAATGGAAAATAAGGATACAAAGAGTAGGATAAAATAAAAGATGAGGCATAAAAGACCAAAGCATGACCAGTGCAGTAAAGTGCAAATATTTAAAGGAGAAACTTGGGCATTTCTAACGGTTCATTATGTAAGTTTGCAATGAAACCATATCAGTAAATGACGGCTGTTGCTTTCCCATGGTGTCGGAAAAAAGCCAAAGCACTAAGTTACATATTACTCTGATAAACAATGGGTAGCCAATAATTTCCATGTCTGCGAGCCATGCTGGTCTCCTTGATGGACAGGTTTGTGAGGTTTGTGTTCAATAGAATGTGTAGAATGTGAACGGCAGGCACTGCCCCTGAATCAGCCCTGCAAGACACTTCAGAACTTGCAGGCCTGCCACAAAGCCAGCCTTGTTCAGTGCCTCACGCGTGTCAAATACCTTCTGCAGCAGATGGTTTCCAAATTTGATCCAATGAGCATGTGGCCGCTTCCTACTGTACATAGTAGTACACAGGCCCTTGCCAGCACAGGCATGGCTATATTTGCCACTACCAAAATGGGCTGCAAGCTCCATAGATAACTCACTCGTGTTTTCAATTACACCAACAGCACGCCCACTAGTCCACTAGTTATTGGCATCGGCTTTCAAACAGGACAGGACAAGATCTACAAGAGAGCACCTGAAAGAGGCGTTTGGCCTAAATGGGGGGATTAAATTTAGTCCTTTAATCAGCTCAGTCTGCTGAAGCTGGTTACCTCCGTGGTTGGAGCTTCAAAGCTTGGCAAGGAAACATGAAATTTGACTGCCCTGCTCACACACCATCCCAAGGCACAGAAGCCATGAATGGGAAAAGCCTGACTGGATTCATCATCAGTCCTTTAATCCTTTAATCTTTAACACCAGCATTACAACTCATTTAGCAACCATGTATGGGGATGCTATTTTAGAATCAAACAATTCAGACATTCTGTGAATCTATCTATCTATCTGTCTATACTATAATATACAATATGAACTCAAGTATTGGGACACCTGACCATTACACAAACAGGGATTTCACTGACATTACATTCAAATCCATAGACTTTAATATGGAGTTGGTCCCTCTTTGCAGCTATAATGGCTTCCATTCTTCTTGGGAGACCTTCCACAAGGAATTTGTGCCCATTCATTTTGTAGAGCATTTATGAGGTCAGGCACTGATGATGGGACGAGAAGGCCTGGCTCCAATCTCAGCTCCAGTTCATCCCAAAGGTGCTGGATGGGGTTGAGGTGAGGGCTCTATTCAGGCTTGTCAAATTTTTCCACACCAAACTCATCCAACCATGTCTTTATGGAGCTTGGTTTGTGCACTGTGTGTGTGAATGGGGCTACGTATGCAGACCTACAAGTGATAATAATAAAAATATACAATAAAAGCAATGCAACCTGAAGTTGAGGTTCAAGGTCAAAGTCATCACACCAGTACTTTTTTGAGGCCTGTTTTAATCTGACCACTCTTGTGGAGTTGTTAGTTTTAGAGCCTACTTTCTTCATTCTGTTACAGATAATAAGCATTTGTTCTAGGTTGTCTTGCTGTGATTTCACACAGAAAACGAGGAAGCGGTCAGAATGCAGGAACTTGGCTCTGAAACCCCCCCAAAACCTAGGTCCACCCTTTCGAACTGGGAAGAATCTGTGGATTCAGAGGCCTCAGAGGAGACCCTGTTAATCAGAGAAGTTTGTGTATGTTTTAAAACTAGATCTGTGTATTAAACACATATAAACCCAGTCTGTGCTGAGGTCTTTTTTTAAAATCAGGTCTGTGTATTGAACACTTGTTTATAAAACAGATACAAACTCCTCTGATTAACAGGGTCTCCTCTGAGGCCTCTGAATCCAGATGTTGACTGGTGTTTTGGGGAGTTTTCAGGGGGTTTCAGAGCCAAATTCCTTCCTTTTTTCTGTGTGAAATCACAGCATGAAAAACCAAAACTCCTTATCTGTAACAGAATGAAGAAAGTAGGCTCCAAAACTTCCAACAACTTCACAAGAGTGATCAAAGCGACAGCCCTCAAAAGAAGCCTGATGTGATGACTTCGACCTTGAACTTTAGGCTGCATAATATATATTTTTGTATTATTAGTTGTAGTGTTACTATTATCAATTCCATGTCTGTTTTAAGTCCAGGTCTGTGTATTGAATACCTACAGGCTCTGCTGAAGTCTGACTCATCCCGGCCGGGCGGGGCAGGAGCAGACCGGTTCAAACCGGATCGGACTGGTTGTGTCGAGAGGGAAAACTAGGAACTCAAAGTAAATACAACCGCTAGACTTTCTTCTTTGAATTTTTAAATGTAATTGCGCCAAATTTTACTTTCTTAAACGAAAATTTAGAAACTCTGAGTCATCCTTTCCTTTCTGAAGAAATATTTGGATAATTTCTAAAAATACTAAGGCTGCTTTGCCGTTTTTTTGCCTCCTGGCTTGTTGTATTTGTTGTTCCGTTCGATACTACCCCCACGACTACTACTACTACTAATACTAATAAATAATGTCTATTTTTACAGTTGCACATCACTTGGGCGTTTCTTGTAGTCAGTTACAGACATAAAACAGAGTAAAGTCAAAGCAAATACAACTGATAAAGCTGAAGACTTCCTTTTTGGCATATTTGACACCAATTGTGATACATTTTATGTTCTTAAATGTAAAATTAAGACTTCTAGGTCACGCTTTTTGGTTTAGAAGACGTACTTCAATTATTAAAAATTATTTGGGTATTATACATTTTTAAAGACATCGAGGCTACTGTGTTTTGCCTCATGGCTCTTTGTATTTGTTCTATTCGATAATAATAACAACAACAAAAATAAATAAATAAATAAAATGTTTAATTTTACAATTACGGATCTCTTGAAAACAAAAAGAACGTTTCCTACAGTCAGTCCCAAACAGGAACATATCTATATCTATCTATCTAATCTATCTATCTATCTCTCTCTCTCTCTCTCTCTCTCTCTCTCTCTCTCTCTCTCTAC